>APFE030113253.1:7341-39975 GCA_000404065.3 Pinus taeda
CCTAATTAGGCCATGGCTAATTAGAATATTCGATTTTGCTCAATTTTGCCTTCTATAGTTATTTATAAATAAAAAGGTGAGGAAAGGGGGACATAACTCACTTTTAGAATAAATTCACTCCCTAGTAGCACAACGTTGTGACTTAAAGGGGAGCCAAGGGGGCCATAGGACCACGTAGAGAAGGGGCCCACACAGACACTTGGAGGGACTGCGCAGAGGGAGAGGAGCACGTGGCAAGAGATGGCTACGTTAGAGGAGGTGGGCTTTAGGGTTTTGAGAAAGGCCAATGCTATAAAGGAGAGAGGAGCCTCCTCATTTTGGTATTTGATTATGTGCATTTGAGCTAGTCACTTCGACTTAGAGCACGCTGGCTGTTTAGCTTGTTTGCAACACTGTTTAGTGCATCGAGTGTCTCCGTTCGGAGATCTCACCCTTAGCCCTGGGGGAATTCGAGTGCTTGCTCGGGCAAGGTAGTTTCATTAGTCTTTTGCAAGAGGATCGATTTTGGAGTCGAGGAGGAAGTGGGCATTGTGATGACTGCGCAGTCTTGAGAGAGGAAGACACAGTTCCTTCTGGTATGAGTTCCGGATTGGGTTTATGTGGAGGATTTGGGCTGGAAGATTGAGCAAGGGATCAGACCTTGCATATTGAAGGATTTTGGCAGAGTTTCGAGCAGAGTCTTGGAGGGTTTACTTCAGTGGCAGCACAGAGCCTTGGGGGACAACGTAGATCCTCAAGGGGGTGATTTTCAGGGGTTAGCTATTTCAGAAAAGCTTTCTAGGTTATTCTGGGTTTGTTGAGTAGAGGCCGATTCCAGGGTTTCAGCATTTGTTGTCGAGGGTAACAGCCCGAAATCCTCACTTGATTCTAGCAGTAGTAGCAGCACAGCAGTGCTCCGGCAGAGAGAGGCCATTTTCTTCCGTTCTGAGTGTATTTCTTCACTTGCCTTGTGCAAGTCGAGGTTCTATCTTTCTAATCACCTTTGTACTCTGTCCATTCCTCAGCATAGTAAAATGGCTTAGCATTTTTCTCTGTATTTCTTGGGTATTCGCTATATTTCGTGTATGCGTTATTGTATATTGCACAACTGTTATTTTTATCTCTGTGAGCTTCCCGGCTACTATACCACTTGTGTGTTTTTCTGGTGGGAGTTTGCTTGTGTTCGATGGATATTCCTGGAAAGGGATATTACAAGGAGTTGCTCAAGTTTGGTGGATCATGCAGCGAGAATGAGTTAAGGAGGAAGGGACTTTGTTTCATCTACAACGGACCTTGGGGACCTCACCACTCATGCTTGAGTGACACTGTAGAGCAGGAGGAGATTCCTATTGTCTTTCAGGATGAGGACTCTTATTTGGATGAGTACATGGGGTCATATGAGGATGCCTCTAGGGAGCATGAACAGTTATGTGGAGTTGTTGACAGCAGGCCAGATTTATATTCCGATGTGTATGGTGAGCAGTCAGTGGATCCTATGGGAGACATTGAGGATGATGAGTCGCCAGTGATGATTCAACATGAGCAGCATATGGTGGAGCATGAGTCAGTTGAAGAGGATGATATGCAAAGTATGCATGATGAGCCTTTTGGGGAGAGTCGGTTGGAGGTTCATATTGAGCCCATGATGGAGGAGGATGAGCATCCACCCTTGGGGTCAGCCATTAATGAGTAGACATATGTAGAGACAACTAGTAGGGTAGCAGTATTTGCAGACACTTGTCCTCAAGAGGTGTTTGAGGTTGACAGGATAGTTTTGCAGGAGGTTAGTCGACTGGAGGGTCATGGAGTTTCCAGACAGATGAGAGAGGATCTTCTGGAGATGGTGATGCATCCATATTTGGGCCTGCCCATTGATGAGGTGTGGATAGGTGCAGTGGCAACACGTAGAGTTGCGATATTTCTAGGCCGCAACCCTCTCCAAGAGTACATAGACAGGGCTTGTAGCACATCTTGCCCACTTTTGCCTATTATGGAGAGAGGGGCAAGTTTCCTTAGATAGATCTTGTTCATTGACTGGGGAGAGCATCCTGAGTTGAGAAGGGAGCCATATGAGCCTAGTAGACTTGTTCCTTACACAATTGTCCATGTATTGGATTGGCGAGAGATCATGAGTTGGTATCCTATTGATGGTGTGATATTCTTAGTCAGGGGTGTAGTAGAGTGGGGACCCTTAGACGTTAGATACTACATGCCCTAGTTGGCAGTGGGACATAGGTCGAAAGATCTTCAACTTTCAATCCTTGCATCAGGAGATTGGGATTGGCATTGTATTGAGTCAAGGGTTAGACTGGAGAGGGGTAATGAGTTGGTACGCAGTCGATGGGACAGCGTTTATAGCCAGAGCTATAGCATAGCAAGAGCCATGGAGCATTGATGCTTGTTCTTAGTGGCATCGAGACGCGAGAGGATTTGTTTATCGCTAGTTCAGTCAGAGATTGGTCTGGGATTTGGGCATTGAGGTGCCCATTCATGGTGGGTTGAAACTTGACACAGAGGCGTAACATCACCTAGTGGTTTGTATGGGATCCGAGCATTGGGTCTCAATTACATTGGGCCACTAGACTAGTCCATAGGTTTGGATTCCTTGAGGGCAACCAATCTTGGGGTGGGAAGATTTGTGATGTTCCTTTTTTTAAAGTTCATTATGGCATGGTTTGGATGGACTTTCAGAGTTGGGGGCAGACAGGTCGCAAGTATAAGTTGGCGTCATCAGCGAGCCCAAGGGTTTTTGGAGGGGTTTTGAGGAGTTTTTATGAGGTCCAATGGCATTCGCTTGGCATATTCCATCATCTGCACAATTTTCCTTTTGCTTTGTTACATTCTGACAACTTTCAAAAAACAGAGTTATTAATGGGCCTGACTCAATTAATTATGTTTAAAGTGGCATTTCGGGAGGAATACTTGGCATAACACCTTAGTGTAATAGCTCGTTGGAACCGGAATGAGATGATCTACAAGTTGAGATGGTTATAAGTGAGTTTTAGTGACATGGGGAGGCATGGTGGCCAATTCACCATTTCCCCACACGAAAAAGAATATTTTAATTAAGGTAAAAAGAGGGAAAAGTGTTCCATGATTCAAATAATAATAAAATAGGAGGTTCTAGAGGGGGTCCATCAGATTTATAAAAAGAGGAGGAAGAGGCCATTAGAGGACATCTTGGATTTGATATTTCTTCTTGTATGAGAGGTTGAGAACCCAGTTCTCTACTTCGTTGGTTGCCCCAGGATGGAAACCCTCGGGTATGTTGTTGAGTGTTGGATGAAAACCCAACTCTCTTTGAGGAGACTTCATCCAGTAGTTTCATAGAGATTTAGGGATATTGGAGTGAGGATGATTCAGGTCCTCAATTGGTGCTTCATCGTCTTTTAGTTGATTCAGTGGTAGTCGTTGTGGAGTTTTGAGAGATCAAGATCAACATATCAGCTAAATATTTGGAGGTCCACTCAGCTATCATCTTTCCTGTTTTGTCTCAAATATTTCCAGTTGTACTCTGCATGCTATATTATAATAAATGAAGTTAGGTCATTTCTTGTGGTGCATTTTCTGATGTTATTTGACTTTCTCGGTTTACTTCTGCATATTGTCAATGTATTTGCTATGCTTGTATAATTTTTGGGTTGCTATTTACTGGTGCATTTTGGTGCAATTTCATTGGTTTTTGACGAAAACACCAACATAAAATTTTATAAAGAAAATTCTCAGAAAAATACCACGAAATTCTCGAAAGGGATATTACAACAAAGAGCACAAGTTTGTGAGAAAGTCATCACGAGAGAGAGCGTTTCTTTTTGTAGTGCGAGTGGCTCAGTGACCAATGGGCAGAGGAGAAGTGTGAGTGGGTTTGAGCAAATCCAGGAGGGCCAAGTTGGAGGAGATGGCAAGGCCGAGATGCCAGAAGGATATCGAGTTTGTCTAGATGAGGTTGAGTTGCTGGAATGCTAGGGTTTTTCCAATGTGGATTAGTGCCAGGGAACAAATCTAGTTGTTGAAGGGCACAAATTTGATTGTTGGAGGTTGATTTCTTTAGAACAGTTGTTGACAAGCACAGATTGACGATGATGCCAGAGGGAGCTGAAGAAGAAGTGGTTGTGCTTTACTTGTCAGGAGCCGTGGGCACCGGGACATAGATGTGCTGCTGGCAAAGCACATTTTATTGAGGTCTTCTCTGAGAGCAGCGGGGAAGATGATGAGGAGGTTGATGTGGAGGCAGGAGATAGTCATGCCGTGCAAGGTCCTTCACCACCTCCACCGCTAATAGCAGGTGGTGCAGCTTTTGCACCTACCGGAGGGCCTTGCAGCCTTGCGAGGAGTCCCCAAGTATTTGACGCTACGCGTACAGGGGACAGTACATGGCCAGCGAGTATCAGTTTTGGTTGACAGTGGGGCAACCCACAACTTCATCGATGCACAAATGGTTGAGCGGAGAGGTATACAGACAGAGAGCTTCGATGGATTTTCAGTTTTGGTCCCAGGAGATCAGACCATGGTGTGTGCTCGTTATGTCCCAGAGTTATCAGTGACGATGAGCACCTATACATTGACTGACCACTTTTTTGTGGTCGATATTCTGGACACCAACATGATATTAGGTGTTCAGTGGCTTATCACTCTAGGGAAGGTCATGACAGATTGGAAGACCCTAGAGATGGAGTGGGATGATGAGAAGACAGGGAGGCATGAGAAGGTACGGGGATAGCACACATATCTGCCTTAGACTGTTTTGACTCATCGGATGGAGGCAGTCTTCCGGAAGGGAGACGTAGAGTGGGAAATGGAGCTGCGTGCATCAGAGGCAGGGACTACAGGGCAGACGGTACATCCAGAGGTACAGTCCATCCTAGACCAGTATGCCCTAGTGTTTGGAGAGATTCCGTCGGGACAGCCACCGAGCCGGGGGTTTGAGCACACCGCTGAGCTTGAGTAGGGCATACAGGCAGTGATTACTACCCCCTATTGGCATCCCAAGGCCTATCGGGATGAGATTGAGCGGGCCATTCAGGGGTTGCTAGCTCTTGGGCACATTCGGCCGGGCACGAGTCCTTTTGCTTCTTCCGTGGTGTTGGTGAAAAAGAAGGACGACACATTTAGTATGTGCATTGACTATAGGGCCCTGAACAAGAAGACACTGAAGAATAAGTACCCCATAGCCAAGATCGATGAGTTGAGAGGAGCACGGTTCTTCTCAAAGATTGATTTGAGATTTGGGTTCCATGGAATTCACGTGAGGGAGCAGGACATTCCCAAGACCGCGTTTAGGTGTCACTATGGGCACTTTGAGTTTTTGGTGATGCCCTTCGGGCTAACCAACGCCCCAACTAGATTCCAGTCCTGCATGAATCACATCTTCCGCAGTCACGTAAGGAAGTTTGTGTTGGTATTCTTTGATGATATCCTCATCTACAGCAGGACTTGGGAGGAGCATCTCCAGCACATTGAGATAGTGTTGCGCATCTTGGAGGAGCAGCGGTTCTATGCCAAACTCTCCAATTGTGAGTTTGAGTTAACAGAGATTTTGTACTTGGGACACATCATAGGGGTGGGCGGAGTGAGAGTTCACAAGGAGAAGATCAGGGTCATCAGAGATTGGCTGGAGCCGAGGAATGTGACGGAACTTTGGGGGTTCATTGGCATTTGTACTTACTACCAAAAGTTCGTCAAGGGTTTCTCATAGCTTGCTGCACCACTGACAGATCTGACGAGGAAGGGGGCATTCAGTTGGTCGGATACAGCACAGCGAGCCTTTGACAGGCTCAAGGAGGTTATGAGCAGCTGCCCAGTGCTTGCATTGCCGGATTTTTCGCAGCCATTCATTTTGGAGTGTGATGCGTCGGGAGAGGGGATCGACGTAGTGTTGATGCAGGGAGGTCACCCTATAGCCTTTGAGAGCTGGAAGCTCCTTCTGCACGAGAGGTTGTATTCTATATACGACAAGGAGATGCTGGCCAATATGCATGCATTGGCCAAGTTCCGACAGCGTTTAGTGGGTAATAGGTTCAGGGTGAGGACTGATCACAACAGCCTCAGGTTCTTTTTGGAGCAGAAACAACTACAGGAGAGGCAGCAGAAGTGGATCAGTAAGATCCAAGCGTATGACTTTGACATTGAGTATGTCAAGGGTAAGAACAATGTGGTAGCAAATGCCCTTGCACGTAGACCAGCCACGTTGTCTCTTATGAGCTTGGACACAGACTGGAGGGCTCAACTCTTAGTAGAGTACTCCAAGGACAGATTTGCATGTGAGGTTCTCGATGGGCAGGTGGTGGATGACAGGTATAGGGTGGTCGATGAGATCATCTAATACAGGGACCAGATCTTCTTGACTGAGGGATCTCAGCTCAAGAAGAAGATACTTCGGGCATCACATGATTCACCATTGGCCGACCATCAGGGGTTTACCAAAACCTACAGGGCCATTAGAGAGAGTTTCTCATGGAAGGGCCTCAAGGAGGACGTACTCTAGCATATTCAGGGGTGCGATGTTTGCCAGAGGAACAAGGGGGAGATGAGCCATCTGGCAGGATTATTGCAGCCTCTTCCCATTCCAGAGGGGAAATGGGAGTGTATTTCGATGGACTTTAGCACAAGGTTGCCCATGGTACAGGGCAAGGATTGTATCTTTGTCGTTGTTGATCGACTGAAAAAGTACGCACATTTTTTCGCCATATCCACACTCTACTCAGCAGCGCAGGTGGCCGAGCTGTTCTTCAGAGAGGTCTTCAGGCTATATGGTCTTCCTAAGACCATCACCAATGACAGGGACAGTCGTTTCATGGGCAGGTTTTGGCAGGAGCTTTTCCGGTTGGTGGGGACGAAGTTGACACCAAGTACCAATTATCACCCACAGATGGATGGGCAGACAGAGATAGTTAACAAGTGGCTGGAGGGCTACTTGCATAACTATGTCAGTGGGCAGCAACAAGCATGGCCGAAGTTCTGGGGGAGTACTGCTACAACACTACGCATCACATGTCCATTAGTATGTCGCCATTCTATGCTTTGTATGGATATCGTCCTTTATCTTTTGCTGACGTGATGTTTGGTGATAGCAAGGCTCCGAGAGCCAAGATTTGGATCCAAGAGAGTCAGGATATTCTCCAAGCTCTCAAGGACAATATGGCTACAACGCAGAACCAACAGAAGCTATATGCTGATAGGGGTCGGGTGGAGAGATAGTTTGAGGTAGGGGACTTGGTCTACCTACGATTACAGCGATAGCGACAGCTGTCACTAAAGCAAAAGGGGGCTGAGAAGCTCAAGCCCCACTTTTATGGGTCATACAGGGTGATACGCAGGATTGGACAGGTTGCGTATGAGTTGGATCTCCCCCAAGGCAGCAAGATTCATAACGTTTTTCATGTATCATGCTTGAAGAAGGCACTGCGGCAGCAGGTGACAGTGATAGATGAGCTACCACCCATGGATGATGAGGGGCATTTGGTGTTGCGGCCCGAGGCTATTATTGACACCAGGGAGAGGCAGCTGCGGAGCAGGACGGTCCGGGAATTCTTGGTGAGGTGGAAGAATTTACCGAATGAGGATGCCACTTGGGAGAGTGAGAAAATTTTGCAGCATCCATCACTTCAGTTGCTTGAGGACAAGCAACATTTTGTCGGGGGGGACTGTAATATTCCTAATTAGCCATGGCTAATTAGAATATTCGATTTTGGTCAATTTTGCCTTCTATAGTTATTTATAAATAAAAAGGTGAGGAAAGGGGGACATAACTCACTTTTAGAATAAAGTCACTCCCTAGTAGCACACGTTGTGACTTAAAGGGGAGCCAAGGGGGCCATAGGACCACGTAGAGAAGGGGCCCACGCAGAGACTTGGAGGGATTGCGCAGATGGAGAGGAGCACGTGGCAAGAGATGGCTGCATTGGAAGAGGTGGGCTTTAGGGTTTTGAAAAGGCCAATGTTATAAAAGAGAGAGGAGCCTCCCCATTTTGGTATTTGATTATGTGCATTTGAGCTAGTCATTTCGACTTAGAGCACGCTAGCTGTTTAGCTTGTCTGCAGCATTGTTTAGTGCATAGAGTGTCTCCGTTCAGAGATCTCACCCTTAGCCCTGGGAGACTTCGAGTGCCTGCTCGGGCAAGGTAGTTTCATTAGTCTTTTGCAGGAGGATCGATTTTGGAGTCGAGGAGGAAGTGGGCATTGTGATGACTGCGCAGTCTTGAGAGAGGAAGACACAGTTCCTTCTGGTATGAGTTTCGGATTGGGTTTATGTGGAGGATTTGAGCTGGAAGATTGAGCAAGGGATCAACCCTTGCATATTGGAGGATTTTGGCAGAGTTTCGGGCAGAGTCTTGGAGGGTTTACTTCAGTGGCAGCGCAGAGCCTTGAGGGACAACGTAGATCCTCAAGGGGGTGATTTTCGGGGGTCAGCTATTTCAGAAAAGCTTTCTGGGTTTGTTGAGTAGAGGGCCGATTCCAGAGTTTTAGCATTTGCTGTGGAGGGTAACAATGCCAAATCCTCACTTGATTCTAGCAGTAGCAGCAGCACAACAGTTCTCCGTTAACTTGGACGCAGTTCAGAGAGAGGCCATTTTCTTCCGTTCTGAGTGTATTTCTTCACTTGCCTTGTGCAAGGCGAGGTTCTATCTTTCTGATCACCTTTGTACTCTGTCCATTACTCAGCGTAATAAAATGGCTTAGCATTTCTCTCTACATTTCTTGAGTATCTACTATATTCCGTGTATGCGTTATTGTATATTGCACTATTGTTATTTTTATCTCTGTGAGCTTCCCGGCTATTATACCACTTGTGTGTTTTTCTGGTTGGAGTTTGCTTGTGTTCGAGGGATATTCCTGGAAAGGGATATTAGAAGGAGCTGCTCAGGTTTGGTGGATCATGCAACAAGAATGAGTTGAGGAGGAAGGGACTTTGCTTTATCTGCAAGGGAACTTGGGGCCCTGACCACTCATGCTTGAGTGACACTATATAGCAGGAGGAGATTCCTATTGTTTTTAAGGATGAGGACTCTTATTTGGATGAGTACATGGGGTCATACGAGGATGCCTCTAGGGAGCATGAACAGTGATGTAGAGTTGTTAACAACAGGCCAGATTTATATTCCGGTGTGTATGGTGAGCAGTCAGTGGACCCTATGGGAGACATTGAGGATGATGAGTCGCCAGTGATGATTCAACATGAGCAGCATATGGTGGAGCATGAGTCAGTTGAAGAGGATGATATGCAAAGTATGCATGATGAGCCTTTTGGGGAGAGTCGGTTGGAGGTTCATATTGAGCCCATGATGGAGGAGGATGAGCATCCACCCTTGGGGTCAACCATTAATGAGGAGTAGACAGATGTAGAGACAACTAGTAGGGTAGCAGTATTTGCAGACACTTGTCCTCAAGAGGTGTTGGAGGTTGACAGGATAGTTTTGCAGGAGGTTAGTCGACTGGAGGGTCATGGAATTTCCAGACAGATGAGAGAGGATCTTCTGGAGATGGTGATGCATCCATATTTGGGCCCGCCCATTGATGAGGTGTGGATAGGTTCGGTGGCAGCAAGTAGAGTTGCAATATTTCTAGGCCGCAACCCTCTCCAAGAGTACATAGACAGGCTTGTAGCACATCCCCACTTTTGCCTATTATGGAGAGAGGGGCAAGTTTCCTTAGATAGATCTTGTCGATTGACTAGGGAGAGCATCCTGAGTTGAGAAGGGAGCCATATCAGCCTAGTAGACTTGTTCCTTACACAATTGTCCATGTATTGGATTGGCGAGAGATCATGAGTTGGTATCCTATTGATGGTGTGATATTCTTAGTCAGGGGTGTAGTATAGTGGGGACCCTTAGACGTTCGATACTACATGCCCCAGTTGGCAGTGGGACACAAGTCGAAAGCTCTTCAAATTTCCATCCCCGCATCAGGAGAGTGGGATTGGTATTGTATTGAGTCAAGGGTTGGACTAGAGAGAGGTAATGAGCTGGTACGCAGTCGATGGGACAACGTTTATAGCCAGAGCTATAGCACAGCAAGAGCCATGGAGCATTGATGCTTGTTCTTAGTGGCATTGAGACGCGGGAGGATTTGTTTATCGCCAGTTCAATCAGAGATTGGTCTGGGATTTGGGCATTGAGGGGTCCATTCATGGTGGGTTGAAATTTGACACAGAGGCGTAACATCACCTAGTGGTTTGTATGGGATCCGAGCATTGGGTCTCAATTACATTGGGCCACCAAACTGGTCCATAGGTTTGGATTCCTTGAGGGCAAGCAATCTTGGGGTGGGAAGATTTGTGATGTTCCTTTTTTTGAAGTTCATTATGGCATGGTTAGGATGGACTTTCAAAGTTGGGGGCAGACAGGTCACAAGTGCAAGTTGGCGTCATCAGTGAGCCCAAGGGCTTTTGGGGGGGTTTTGAGGAGTTTTTATGAGATCCAATGGCATTCACTTGGTATATTCTATCAGCCGCACAATTTTCCTTTTACTTTGTTGCATTCCAACAACTTTCAAAAAACAGAGTTATTAATGGGCCTGACTCAATTAATTATGTTTAAGGTGGCATTTCGGGAGGAATACTTGGCAGAACACCTTAGTGTAATAGCTCATTGGAACGGGAATGAGAAAATCTACAAGTTGAGATGGTTAGAAGTGAGTTTTAGTGACATGGGGAGGCATGGTGGCCAATTTACCGTTTCCCCACACGAAAAAGAATATTTTAATTAAGGTAAAAAGAGGGAAAAGTGTTCCATGATTAAAATAATAATAAAATAGGAGGTTCTAGAGGGGGTCCATCAGATTTATAAAAAGAGGAGGAAGAGGCCATTAGAGGACATCTTTGATTTGATATTTCTTCTATTATGAGAGGTTGAGAACCCAGTTCTCTACTTTGTTGGTAGCCCCAGTATGGAAACCCTTGGGTATGTTGTTGAGTGTTGGACG
This sequence comes from Pinus taeda, assembly GCA_000404065.3. NCBI lineage: Eukaryota > Viridiplantae > Streptophyta > Pinopsida > Pinales > Pinaceae > Pinus > Pinus taeda. The sequence continues at coordinate 18,241 of APFE030113253.1, forward strand.
AAAACCCAACTCTCTTTGAGGAGACTTCATCCAGTAGTTTCATAGAGATTTAGGGATATTGGAGTGAGGATGATTCAGGTCCTTAATTGGTGCTTCATCATCTTTCAGTTGATTCAGTGGTAGTCGTTGTGGAGTTTTGAGAGATCAGGATCAACATATCAGCGAAATATTTGGAGGTCCACTCAGCTATCATCTTTCCTATTTTGTCTCAAATTTTTCCAGTTGTACTCTGCATGCTATATTATAATAAATGAAGCTGGGTCATTTCTTGTGGTGCATTTTCTAATGTTATTTGACTTTCTCGGTTTACTTCTGCATATTGTCAATGTATTTGCTATGCTTGTATAATTTTTGGGTTGCTATTTACTGGTGCATTTTGGTGCAATTTCGTGGGTTTTTGATGAAAACACCAACATAAAATTTTATAAAGAAAGTTCTCAGAAAAATACCACAAAATTCTCGAAAGGGATATTACAATGAAGAGCACAAGTTTGTGAGAAAGTCATCACGAGAGAGAGCGTTTCTTTTTGTAGTGCGAGTGGCTCAGTGACCAATGCGCAGAGGAGAAGTGCGAGTGGGTTTGAGCAAATCCAGGAGGGCTAAGTTGGAGGATATTGCAGGGCCGAGATGCCATAAGGATATGAGTTTGTCTAGATGAGGTTGAGTTGCTAGAGTGCTAGGGTTTTTCCAATGTGGATTAGTGCCAGGGAACAAATCTAGTTGTTGAAGGGCACAAATTTGATTGTTGGAGGTTGATTTCTTTAGAACGGTTTCATGTGGTGGCTGATTTCCTTGAGGCCAATTTACCTGAGTCAAATTCATTCTAAGGGAGCGAAGTTGCAAGTTCTAGATTGTATTTCTTCTTGTATCTCTGTGGATGAAAAACCCTGATTTTTCTAGATAATGAAATTATGGAAAATTGTTTGTGGGTTAATTAATTTTTGCAATGTGTGATTAATCTCTCTAGTTTATTTCCGTTGCGTATTTTAATTCTAGAAGTTAGAGATACAAGTGATTTTATTTTTCAGTGATTCAATTATTATTTGGGTAAATAAATAAAAAACTAAGGATAAATTAAATTATCGTGAGAAAATAAATCTGGCTGATTTAGAAATTTAACAATGGAGCCATAACACTGCAGAAAGAAGGCACTACGTTGACCATTGGAGACCCATGAAGATTACGTGAGGGCACCCCAACTTCATCTGGGACCCTTGGAGCTACTTTGAGGTTGGATTCAAGGACTATTCCTCAAATGGTGGATGATCATGATGCTTGCAGGCACTTTCATTTCTTTTCTCCATGACCTAGCATTTGGAGCCAAAAAGGGCATGATGTCATCATATTAGAGACTTATGGCTCACATGTGTGGGTCTATTTTGGCATTATTTCATGTTCAGCTAGTGGGTTGGCTTGTAACCCAAGGCTTACTTATGTTTTCTCATTATCAAACATGTTTTAGAGGCTTCTTAGTTAAAATTAGGTGAGGTAGACCTCATATAAATAAAAGGTCACCTCACTCTTTCATTTCATCATCACTTGTGGACTAATTCATCCTATTTAGTGTTGAAATTTCTAAGTCTATTCATTAGAAATTTTATCTGTATTCTTTTGGTTTATTTCTCCTACTTGTTAATTACGAACAAGTTATTTAAACATCTAAACATTGAAATAAACACAATACAGTGTCAACCATCTACAAATCAACAGCTGAAAGAAATAGCAAACACACAGGTGACACCGTTATTTTTGGACAACTTGTCCCTGGAAAAACCCAACTTGGGAAAACTGGTGCAGCGATTCTGAGGGTTATATTATTATGCAATTTTTCCTTGAGTACAACTGGGTGCCAAACTGGCTCACCCGACAGAGAAAATAATATGGCAGTAATACCTCTCTATTCAAAAGTAGATATTCAGAAAATTTGCCCCACGAAACCCTCTCCAACAACCTCTGAAGCTCAGCGTCAGCTCACCTGGCCTCAGCGTCAGCCTAGAACCCTCTGCGTCAGCCCTTTGAAGCACTGTGCAACCTCTACGACCCTCTGCGTCACTCTTGCTGCCCTCTGCGTCACTCTTGCTGCACTCTGCGTGGATGACGCAGGCCCTTCTGGCTCTGTGTTGTCTCTGCTAGGCTTTGTGTGTTCCCTCTGGCTCAATGTCTGCCTCTCTCTGCTTCTGCGCTGGTCTCTCGGCACAATCTCTACCTCTCTATCCAGTACTCACTGCCCCTCGCTGTTGATCATTGATTCAACTTTTCTTAGCAAATTCCGCTCTAGAAAATCAAATGACTGATCACTCCGGTGTATTCTATAGCTGGCCCTCAAGCCTCCTCTTATACTTTTCTTGTTGGTCCTTCAATGACCGAGATTATATCTCTAATCAATGGCTAAGATTAGATTTGGCTTGATCCATGTCATTTAGAATCTTCTAACGCCGTTTATATTAATACCCATTAATATTTTTATTTTCCCAAGTTTAGACTTAGGAACCCATTAAAAATATTAATTATTTTAATATCTCCTTAACCGGATAGAATTTGCCCAAACCATTGCTGGGTCTTGGATATTTCATGTGCTTTAGTCTCTCCACCAATTTTTATGGCTAGAGCACATCCGATGCTACCCCAAATCAACATTTAGAGATTTTAGTCTAGCTCTCGTACCTCACTACTCTTGTGGAGATGTGATCTCTCTAGATATTTTGCTATTGGAGACTAGTCCTTGTTGTGGAAACATCATTTTGGGATAAAGAAGGATTTTTCATTGATAACATGTGAGTACTTTTATTGTTGAACATCTTTTCATGGTTATTGTGTGCAATGTAACTTGCTAGGGTTTCTATGTTCCATGTCTAAATGCATATCTTTATATGAAAATTTTGGTGAAATGTTTCATGCTTTAATTAAGAATATTGAATATCCCTTGAGAACCTCCTAGAGGGATTTTCTCTTGCTCTTATCCTTGTATTGAATGATAGCTATGTTTTTAAAGTGGAAACTTAGGGTTTCCCCTTCCTTCTATGGTTTAATATTTCCATAGTAATTTTCCCTTAGACTCTAACACCCAAGTAGTTAGTCAGCATTGGTATCCACATAGGTGGTCAAGACTCAAAACTATAAAAATTTTGTTCTTCTCTCTCCTCGCACCTGATTCAACCCTTCAAGAAAAACCGCTAGGGCTAGGGCATAGGGTCCAATTCAACTAGGGTTGAAGCGTTCGCTTGTTTTGTGTTGATTTGGGGTAGCATAGGATGTGCTCTAGCCACAAAAATTGGTGGAGAGGCTAAAGTACATAAAATCTCCAACACCCATAAATGGTTTGGGCATAATCTAACCATTTTGGGAGATATTAAATAATTAATATTTTAATGGAGTCCCTAAGTCTAAACTTTTAGGGAAAATAAAACATTAATGTGAATTAATATAAAACTGAGTTAGAATGGTCCAAAAATCATGGATAAAGCTAGATATAATCTTAGCCGTTGATTAGTGACTTAATCTCAGCCGTTGAATTGTCAATGTGAAAAGTATAAGAGGAGACTTGAGGGTCACTTGGAGGATACACCAAGTTGATCAAGATTTCGATTTTCTGGGGTAGGGTTTGTTGAGGAAGTCGAAAGAGTGATCAGAGTTGCAACTGAGGGGCAGTGAATACAAAAGCAGAGAGGCAGAGATAGTACTGGGAAAATCAATGCAGAAGTTGGGAGAGAGGGACGCAGAGCCAGCCAGAGGTTCACGCAGAGCCAACCATGGCTCATGCAGAGGCAGCCAAAAGTTGTGCAATGCCTCAGAGAGCAAGCGTGGGTGACGCAGAGGCTCTAAGGACTGACACAGTGCCTCCAGAGGCTGACGCAGGGCAAGCCAGGGTGACATTGGGCAGACGCTGAGCCAAACAAGGCTGACACAGTCCCCAGAGGCTGACGCGGGGTTTTCGTGGGGCAGATTGGAGCTAGGAGATATCAGAGTGTTTATCGAGGGTTTCAGCTAGAATATCTGCTTCCGAGTAGAGAGGTACTATTGCCGAGATTATTCTCTATTGTGTGAGCCGACTTTGGCACCCAGATTGTATTCTGAAATTGCTTAATAGTTAAAACTCTCAGATAGCTGCACCGGTTTTCCTGCATTGGGTTTTCCGACAACATCGGTCCAAAAATAACGGTGTCACTTGTGTGCTTGTTTTTCCTTCAGTTGATGATCTGTATGTGTTGAGACTGTACTTGTATTTATTTTCAGTATTTACATGGTAAATAACTTGTTAATTAACAGAACAAGTAGGAAGAAATAAATCAAAAAGTACAGGAAGGATTTCTAACAGTTAGACTTAGAAATTCCAACATTGTATCAGAGCGTGGTTGCAGATCACAAAGTAACTGAGGACATCAGCCGAGCAGAGCAGCAGCAACAGAAACAGCTATCCCGATTGACAAAAGTTGTTCTTAGCGGAAAAGCAAAAAGGAGGGGGTGACGAAGTGCCTGCATCATCAGTTCGAGTCGGGAAGAGGATCAGTGCAATGGCAGAGAGGAGCAGACCTGACCTACATAGTGCCCGGTCATCTTTCTCAGTTAGGAAGGATTGACGCCCGTGGCCAGGAGGTGCGGATTTTGCTGGTCCCGGGATTATGCAGAGCCTAGAGGCTCTCATCTTCAGTTTGCTTGGGCATAGGAGGTTGTGGGTAAGTTGCGGAGTGAAGCTGGTGGGGTAATGTAGTCAAAACAGTACCTAATAGCGCAAGACCAAGGAGGAGGGAGCTGTTGTCGAGGATTTCTAGCCAAGAAATCCGGATTAGTGGTGTAGCTACACCAACGATCGGAGTGGGAGCATCTCGACATGGTGCAGTCACACCAAGAACTTCTAGGAGGGAAGTAGAGAGACTGGGAAGAGTCAAAAGAGGAGTAGCGAAATGGCAGTGAATGGGGTAAGAGATCAGGACATACTGGACGGAGCCTCAAACTTCGTAGTCTAGAAGGTCAGGATCTTGTCTGTTCTAGACAGGAATCGTCTCAAGCACTTTGCCTTGAACACGATAGCGATCCCAGTTGGCCCGACTAAAAACAAAATGTACGAGGAGGCAATGGCGAGGGCCAAGAGCATCATCCTTGACGGGGTCAAGGACCATGTAGTACCACATATTGCCGAAAAGCACATGGCAAATGCGATGTGGGAGGCCCTGACGAAATTGTATCAACATACTTTCGTGCAGAGGAAGATGCTACTAGACAATCCGCTGCTGCCATACCAGATGAAGAAGGGAGAACAGATATACACCTTCGTTGGTCGATTGAAGGAGATCTAGGATCAATTGACTTCCATAGGGGCCACGCGGATGGGGAGATGTTGGTGAGGACCGCATTGAACGCAGTCTTAGAGGATTGGGAGGTATTTGTCTAGAGCATACTGGGCAGGTCAACCCTTCCAGATTGGGAGGAACTATGGGCAGCTCTTTGTCAAGAAGATATCAGAAGGCTAACCAAGGCGGGAAGCAGCGACAAGGGGGTTAGAATGAAGGAGGAAGAGGAGGATACTGCCCTCGCATCTGAGCAAAAGCAGGAGAACTGGGTCACTATGTGAGCCAGTGTCTAAGGAAGAAGAGCAAGGGAGAGACTTTTGAGACCAAGGCTGTGCCAGCAAGGGCAGAGAAAGAAGTGGAGACAGATGATGACTCTACCATGAGTGTTCATACACCATTTGAGAGGAAGTGGGGAGACATCGAGCTATAGTCAGACGAACTACAGGTGATGAGGGGCAGGATCCTTGAGGTACCTAACCTCTTGGATTATACCTTGCTACGGGAGCACTAGAGAGGAGTAGCAGGATTGGCCGATGTTGGTAGAGACAGATGCAGATGGAGTGACAGAGGGAGCTTCAACATCAGAGTGTTTCTAGCCTGACGAAGATGTCAGAGTTGGGAGATCAGTTACTTACTTCTCAGTAACTGAGTTGCAGTGCAATAGTTAGCAGTGGCAGTGCTATGGTCAGCGCAATGCAACATGACGAGAGGGGTTGCAGTGCAGATGCAGCAGTGGCAGTGGCAGGGCCATGGGCAACAGTACAAAGGATGTTGGGCAGCAGGCCTAGCATCAGCACAGGGACTGATGCCGGATGATCAGGGTGATTCTCAGTGAGGAGTATTACTAGAGCATAGTCCTCGCTAAGAGGGAGTGTTGATTTGGGGTAGCATTGGATGTGCTCTAGCTACGAAAATTGGTGGAGAGGCTAAAGCACATAAGATCGCCAATACCCAGAAATGGTTTGGGCAAAATCTAACCAGTTTGGGAGATATTAAAATAATTAATATTTTTAATGGAGCCACTAAGTCTAAACTTAGGGAAAATAAAATATTAATGTTAATTAATATAAAACTGAGTGAGAATGGTCCAAAAGTCATGGATCAAGCCAAATCTAATCTTAGCCGTTGATTAGGGACTTAATCTCGGCCTTTGAATTGTCAATGAGAAAAGTATAAGAGGAGGCTTGAGGGTCACTTGGAGAATACACTGAGTTGATCAAGATTTCGATTTTCCTGGGGTAGGGTTTGCTGACAAAATCGAAAGAGTGATCAGAGTTGCAGCTGAGGGGTAGTGAATACAAAAGCAGAGAGACAAAGATAATACCGGGAGGGTCAGCGCAGAAGCTGGGAGAGAGGGATGCAGAGCTAGCTAGAGGTTCACGCAGAGCCAGCCAGGGCTCACGCAGAGGCGGCAAGGAGCTGCGCAGTGCCTCAGAGAGCCAGCGTGGGTGACACAGAGGCTTTAAGGGCTGATGCAGTGCCTCCAGAGGCTAACATAGGGCAAGCCAAGGTGACATTGGGCAGACGCTAGGTCAGAAAGGGTTAACGCAGTCCCTAGAGGCTGATGCTGGGGTTTTCGTGGAGTAGATTGGAGTTGGGAGCTGTCAGAGTGTTTATCTGGGGTTTCACCAGAATATCTGCTTCTGAGTAGAGAGGTACTACTACCGAGATTATTCTCTGTTGGTGAGCCGGCTTTGGCACCTAGATTGTATTCTGAAACTACTTAATAATTAAAACCCTCAGATAGCTGCACGATTTTCCTGCATTAGGTTTTTTCGGGGACATTGGTCCAAAAATAACGATGTCACTTGTGTGCTTGTTTTTCCTTCAGTTGATGATCTGTATGTGTTGAGACTGTACTTGTATTTATTTTCAGTATTTACATGGTAAATAACATATTAATTAACATAACAAGTAGGAAGAAATAAATCAGAAAGTACAGGAAGGATTTCTAACAGTGAGACTTAGATGTTCTAACATTTTGAGGTTGTTCTTGTTGGTTGGACCTTATTTCATCTAAATCTTGCACTTTGAATGGTTGGAACAACCTCCTTAGGGCTGACATCACAAACCCTAGGCAATTCTAGCCTATAAAAACCCTAATCTAGCACTAAGGCTTCAACTTAGGGCTTTTTGAAGGTTTGTTGCTCCCATTTGTTGATCATATCATCATGGCAAACCTTTTCTTGGTATTATATGCCTAATTGTGCCATTTTGCATCATATCATCCAAACCCTAGGCTATAAGCTCTTCTTTGTAGGTTCATTTGAGGGTATGTTGTCCTTATCACATTCAATTGAGCCTTGTTCTTAGTTTGAGAGCCCTATCTAAGCCTATCGAAACTGTCACCTTTGAGCTATTGACTTAGAATATTTGTTAGGTGACTTATACCAAGAAGCCTCTCTTATGTTGATTTGGGGTAGCATTGGATGTGCTCTAGCCACGAAAATTGGTGGAGAGGCTAAAGCACAAGATCTCCAAGACCCAGAAATGGTTTGGACAGAATCTAACTGATTTGGGAGATATTAAAATAATTAATATTTTTAATGGAATTCCTAAGTTTAAACTTAGGAAAAATAAAATATTAATGGGTATTAAAATAAAACTGGGTTAGAATAGTCCAAAAGTCATGGATCAAGCCAAATCTAATCTTAGCCGTTGATTAGAGATTTAATCTCGGCTGTTGATGGACCAACAAGAAAAGTATAAGAGGAGGCATGAGGGTTAGTTGGAGAACTGTTTAAATTGGAAACTAGGGCCAAACTCCATGTGGATCATCTTATTAATGGAAGCTGATATTTTTCTTGGATCCCTCTCATCGAGAGGTGTAGGATTGATCTAAAGATCATTTGATTCCGATAAGTATTCATGGAGATATGAATTTATTTGTGTTATGGGACAATTCGTCAAGGTCGGCTAGCAACCAAATAAACCCCACTTGTGCTCAATGTTTTAGTATAAATAGAGGTGGCCTCCAAGTCATTTCAACACACTTGCGATCTCTCCCTCTCTACTTGTCTTTGGGTTTTAGTAGGAGGAGAGATCCTAAGGGATAATATTGCCCTAATCCAGAGGGCAAAAGTTGGAACTGCCGGGAATAGCCGGAATTACCTGAACTTCCGAGAAAAGCTAGAACTGCCTGGAAAAGCTAGAATTGCCGGAACTGCTAAGCAAAGCTGGAACTGCCGGGAATAGCCGGAATTGCTAGGAAACGCTGGAACTGCTAGGAATAGCTGAAACTGCTGGGAAAAGCTGGAACTGCCGGGAACTGCCGGAATTGCCGGGAACTGTTGGAACAGGCGAGAAAGCTGATGCAGAGGGCAAAAGCCAGAACTGTCGGGAACAAACAAAATTGCCGGAACTACCAAAAACAGTTGGAATTGCTAGAACTGCCGGAATTGTTGGAACTACCAGGAACTGCTGGAACTGCCGGGAACAGCCGGAACTGCCGGGAACTGCTGGAACAGCCAAAGCATCTGTCTTCGAAGGAGAGCAGCATGCAAGGGACAACTAACTAACATTGTGACAGTTGTATGGTACTTAGCAGCAAATACACCAAGCATGCAATGTTACAGCTAGCATGCAAGGGACAACTAGCATGCAATAGCAAGCATGCTAAGGACAACAAGCAAGCTAGGGACAACAAGCAAGCAAGATGCAACCAACACATAGGTCAGTATGGCAACATGGTGCAGCAATGGCACATAATGCAATACAATGATGGGTACAGTCATGAATTATGAAGTGTGATGAGATGCAGCATAGTGATGATGGGCGCAGCATGGTGAGGTGCAGCATGATGACGAAATGCAGTTCAACGATAGGTGAAGGAGTCACCTTGGAGAATCAGTTGAAGCAACATGTCTTCAACTAATCTCATGTATCATCTTTTTAGAGATGATCTATGCTCTTATCTTAACAAGTCAAAATGTTGACTTCTATTGTAAATGTACTCTCTCTCTCTCTTTGTGTTGAACTATTGAAGAACATACAAGAAGAATTGATCAAGGGTTTCCCCACATTGGGGTTTGTCCCTGGCTAGCGCCACATCTTGTGTCCTCTTGTCTTGGCTTGTCTTCTGTGATTTATGTTTATGTTCTATCTGTAGTTTACTTTAATGCTGATGTGATTGCTAACCTGGAAAATATATTGAGCAAACTGTGAAAATTGAAATGAATTTCTCTAAGCATAGAACATACCTAAACTTAACATGGTATCGGAGCTGAGGTGAAGACAATGCCCAAGCAAGAGTGAAAGAGCAATCATCGACGATAGTTGGGAAAGGACAAAAGGATCAGTGGATTCCTCATCCCTCTTCAAATTCACCGAGGGTGAAGTTGAAGAAGAGAATATTATCAGAATGGTGCAGTGGAAGTTTCTGATGGCTTACCTAAAGATCACTTCATTGGGAAGTCCGGATTTAAGGGTGGAAGGAAAGGCAGATGCCTTGGTTGCAATAAGTTCGGCCGTTATGCGAAGGAGTGTCCGAATGGCAGAGACACATCTCTTGATGAAGATAACAATCATTCCAGGGACATCTTCAATGATCGAAGGAATGACAGGTAATGTAGGTCATCAAGGAAATGGCCGACTCTTCAAAGAAAGTAAGGAACCCCAGGTACGAAGAATCAAATGTTGTTTCTGATAGGATAACGAAGCTCTATCTTGTATTGGCCCTCTCCTTCAGATTCTTTGGGAATCTGGCTTATCAATTATAGTGCTTCAAGGCATTTCATCAGATAGAAGGATGCTCTCTATAATTTGGTAAAGATGGAAACAATTGTGGGATTATACTTGGAGTCAATGCCACCTATCCCAGAAAGGGTGTAGGTAATGTTACCCCTCAATTGAATGAGGGTAACTGTATTCATTTACAAGAATCTCTTTTATGTACCTAATCGCAAGAAGAACCTAGTGTCCATCTCGGAAATGGAAGTCAAAGGTTTCAGGGTGGTATTCATTGATGGAAAGTTACGTGTTAAAAAATAGAATTTTCAAAGATGCTTTTTTTCATGGGTTCAGGGTTGGCAATTTGTATCAAATTGCAGGATGGTCCATTGGGGATCATGTCAATTGACATATCTCATCTATAGCACCGGAGGTCTACTTATTATGTGACCCTACCCAATGTGAGTCAAATGGTGACATGGATGCCTGAATTCAAAGAGAGCATGAAGGTACATGTCTGAGATGTACCGAAGGAAAATATTATAAGGGGACCATTCCCCTCATGCAGCAAGTCCACAGGTTTGGAACAACCCAAGGAGTTTGAGATTCATGATCGGGAATCTCATGTATACAGGTGGAAGAAAGCCCTCTATGGCTTGAAGCAAAACACCCCGAGCATAGTATGAGAGGATTGATAGCTGTCTAATGAAGTTGAGATTCACTAGGAGTGAAACCGATCCAAGCCATTACCCAAAGGTTGTTGATGATAGACCTCTCATACTATCACCTTATGAGGACGACCTATTTTTGATAGGTGCAGACCCTCTCATTTGCAGAAGTAAGAGGGAGTTCGATTCCAGAAGTGGAATGATAAACTACAAGCCTGTGACTACCTCGGGAATCTTAACTTTCAGAAGTAATATGGTAGTGATGTCAGACCAGATTTGGGACATATGTTTTGCAGTTAGCATGGTGAGCTCATATTTGGTTGAGCCTCACTGGATTGGTGCGAAGAATCTTCTGAGATATCTTCAGGGCACAGTCTCTCATGGATTGAGATACATTGCTAGAAATATGAAACTACATGATTATTCGAATGCTGATTGGGCAGGTAGTGTGGAGGATCACTAGAGCACTTCTTGGTGTTGGTTCTTTTTGGATTCTACTTCGATATCATGGATGAGCAGGAAGCAGAAGTCGGTTGCTATAAGCACTGCTGAGACCGAATACATAGCTACGAGTATGATCTTGTGTGAAGCTGCATGGTTGTAGAAGCTCTTAAGTGAGTTGTTTGTAGTATGTACACATGATGAACACCACTGTGATTCCATGTGACAACTAGAGGGGGGCTTTGATTATTGAGGAATCTTGTATTCGATGATTGCTCCAATAGATAGACATCAGATACTGCCTTATCTAGGATATGGTAAGTCGATGAGCGAGGAGGCTCCATCGCATTGAGACTGATATACAGGTCGTAGACATTTTGTCAAAGCCCCAGGGAAAGGTTAAATCTATGACTTTCCCGAATGACTTGGAGTCATTGAGAGACCTTCTTATAAGGGTCCTGCATGTTGCATGCATTGAGCTTTGGGAGCTCTGGGGGGGGCTTGGGGTACTTACTGGAGCAACATACAACCACAGGGCGACTCACCCTCCCCTGGTGGTGCGCTATGTACAAGATGACAGGCTCAACCTTTCCCTGTGATACCCCGTGGCGACTGTGGAACAGGATGATTAGTTCTCCTGTGGGCCGGGATGATTAGTTCTCCCGTGGCAACTGTGGAAGAAGATGATTAGTTCTCTCGTGGCAACCATGAAATAGGATGATTAGTTCTCCTGTGCGCTGGGATGATTAGTTCTCCCATGGCGACTGTGGGGCAGGATGATTCGTTCTCCTCTGGACATGATGATTAGTTCTCCTGTCGAGGCATCCTACCCATGCAGTTTAAGACGCATCGATGTATCTACCATACTCCCTATGCTAGGATGACCTCCATTAATCTGGGATCAATGAAATTGATCTGGGATTAGTATGAGTGGTTTGAGACACTCTCTTGTGATATTGATTTGGGATCAATAAAACTGACTTCGGGTCGGTAAGAGTGATGTGACACACTCTCTTAAGATGAAACTGACTTCAGGTTAGTAGAGAATGGTATGAGACATTCTCGATCAATTCTTCTTCTTCATGAGTTAGCAGAGCAGAGCAGTGCAGGGCACTGATGGCAGAGATAGTACAATCGGACATATGGATCAACGGATGGAGTTCTCCCTAGTTGAGAGGGAGTGTTAAAATTGGCAACTAGGGTGTAATATCCCGTTTCAAAGATATTCTCCAAACCCCAGTAACTCCAACCAAATACGTACAAATGATATAATAACCAGGAAGCTCAAAATGACAAAAATATCAATGGTGCAATATATAATAATATAAACATGAAATATAAGCAGATACTCAAGAAATGCAGAGAGAAATGCTAAGCCATTTTATTTTATTGAGCAATAGAATGAGTACAGGAGGTGATAAAAAAGATGGCACCTCGACTTGCACAAGGCAAGTGAAGAAATACACTCAGAATAGCAAAGGAATGGCCTCTCTCTAATCTGCGTCCCAGCTGCTAGAGAATTGTCGTGCTACTGCTACTACTAGAAATCAAATGAGGATTTGGGGTTGTTCCCCTCCTCAAAAAATGCTGAAACTCTAGAATCGGACTCTACTCAAGAAACCCAGAAAAACCCAGAAAGCTTTTCTGAAATGGCCGACCCCCAAAAATCACCTCCTTGGGGTTTTGCGCAGTCCTCAATGCTCTACGCTGCCACTGAATGAAGCTCTCCAATAATCTGCCTAAAACCTCTGCCAAAACCCTCCAATATGCAAGGGCTGATCCCCTGCTCAATCTCCTAGCACAAATCCTACAAAAACCCCTCAATCCAGAACTACTGCTAGAAAGCACTGCGTCATCCCTCTCAAGACTGCGCAGTCATCCAAGATGCTCAATCCTCCTGCCAAAACGCTGATGAAACTACTACCCAAAATACTGATGGAAATACCTTGCCCGAGTAGGCACTCGAAGTCCCCCGGGGCTAAGGGGGAGATCTCCGAACATAGACACTCAATGCACTAAACAGTGCTGCAGACTAGCTAAACAGCCAGCGTGCTCTAAGTCGAAGTGACTAGCTCAAATGCACATAATCGAATGCCAAAATGAGGAAGCTCTTCTCTCCTTTATAGCCTTTGCCTCTCTCAATCCCAAGGCCCACCTTCTCCAGCGTAATTCCTCTCTTGCCTTGTGTTTCTTCCCTTCTGCGTAGTCCCTCCAAGTGTCTGCGTAGGCTCCATCTCTGCATCCCCCTTTGGGCCTCTTGGCTCCCTTTAAGTCACAACATTGTGCTACTAGGAAGTGACTTTTATTCTAAAAGTGAGTCATGTCCCCCTTTCCCTCACCTTTTTATTCATAAATAACTATAGAAGGCAAAAATAAGTAAAATCGAATATTCCAATTAGCCATGGCTAATTAGGAATATCACATAGGGCCAAACTCCATGTGGGTCATCTTATTAATGGAAGCTGATATTTTTCTTGGATTCCTCTCATCGAGAGGTGTAGGATTGATCTAAAGATCATTCGATTTTGATAAGTATTCATGGAGATATGAATTTATTTGTGCTATGGGACAATTCGTCAAGGTCGGCCAACAACCAAATAAACCCCACTTGTGCTCAACGTTTAAGTATAAATAGAGGTGGTCTTCAAGTCATTGCAACACACTTGGGATCTCTTCCTCTCTACTTGTCTTTGGGTTTTAGTAGGAGGAGAGATCCTAAGGGATAACGTTGCCCTAATCCAGAGGGCAGAAGCAGGAACTGCCGGGAAAAGCCGAAATTGTTGGGAATAGCCGGAATTGCCGGAACTGCCAAAACAGTCGGGAAAAGCCGGAACTGCTGGGAAAAGCTGGAACTGCCGGGAAAAGATGGAATTGCCGGGAATAGCCAGAATTGGTGGGAATAGCCGGAATTGACGGAATTGTCGGGAACTGCCGGAACAGGTGGGAAAGCTGACGCAGATGGTAGAAGCCGGAATTGCCGGGAACAACCAGAATTGCTGGAACTGCCAGAACTGCAGGGAACAGCTGGAATTGCCGGAACTGCCGGAACTGTCGGGAATTGTCGGGAACAACCGAAACTACTAGGAACTGCCGGAACAACTAGAGCATCTGTCTCCGAAGGAGAGTAGCATGCAAGGGACAACTAACTCACATTGGGACAGTTGTATGGTACTTAGCAGCAAATACACCAAGCATGCAATGTTACAGCTAGCATGCAAGGGACAGCTAGCATGCTAAGGACAACAAGCATGCTAGGGACAACAAGCAAGCAAGATGCAGCCAACACATAGGTCAGTATGGCAACATGGTGCAGCAATGGCACATAATGCAATACAGTGATGGGTACAGTCATGATTAATGAAGCGTGATGAGATGCAGCATAGTGATGATGGGTGCAGCTTGGTGCAGTGCAGTGAGGTGCAGCATGATGACGAAATGCAGCACAACAATGGGTGAAGGAGTCACCTTGGAGAATCAGTTGAAGCAGCATGTCTTCAACTGATCTCATGTATCATCTTCTTAGAGATGATCTATGCTCTTATCTAAATAAGTCAAAATGTTGACTTCTATTGTAATGTACTATCTCTCTCTCTGTTGAACTATTGAAGAATATATAAGAGGAATTGATCAAGGGTTCCCCAGATTGGGGTTTGTCCCTGGCTAGTGCCACATCTTGTGTCCTCTTGTCTTGGCTTGTCTTCTGCAATTTATGTTTATGTTCTATCTGTAGTTTACTTTAATACTGATGTGATTGCTAATCTGGGAAATATATTGAGCTAACTGTGAAAATTGAAATAAATTGCTCTAAGCATAGAACATACCTAAAATTAACAAGAACACACCAAAAGAGATCAAGAACTCGATTTTCTGGGGCAGGGTTTGCTGAGGAAATTGAGTGAGTGATCTAAGTTGCAGCTGAGGGGCAGTGATTGCATAGCAGAGAGGCAAAGTCAGTACAGGAGGATCAGCACATAAGCCGAGAGAGGTTGACGCAGAGCCATCTAGAGACCACGCAAAGGCAGCCAGAGGCAACCCGAAGCCGTGTAGAGCCAGAGAAGCTAGCGTGTGAGACGCAGAGGGTCTAGGGGCTAACGCAGAGGCCAGAGAGGCAGCGTTGGAAAGATTTTTTGGCACAAACTGGGAGCTGGTGAGCCGAATAGGGTGACACAGTCCCTATCAGAGTGACGCAGAGAAACAGAAGCTGCAATTGTTGCTATGGGATCGTTCATTTGGTGATTTATCAGCCGGAATATCTGTCTCCAACTGAGAGGTATTACTGCCAAGGGCATTCTCTGTTGGGTGAGCCATTTCTGGCACCTAGGTTGTATTCTGAAAATTGCATAATAATAAAACCCTCTGATTCCGACATTGGGTTTTTCCGAGGACATTAGTCCAAAAACAACGGTGTCACTTGTGTGCTTGTTTACTCTTAGTTGATGATCTGTATGTGTTGAAACTGTACTTATATTCATTTTCAGTATTTACATGGTAAATAACTTGTTAAGTAATTGAACTAACAAGTAGGAAGAAATAAATCAGATAGTATAGGAAGAATTCCTAACGGGTTAAAACTAGAAATTCCAACATGGTGTCAGAGCGTGGTTGTAGATCACAGGATAACTGAAGGCATCAATCGAGCAGAGATGTAGCAGCAGAAACAGTTGTCCCAAGTGACAAAAGTTGTTCCTAGCAGAAAGTAGCAAGGAAGGGGTGACACAGAGGGCCTGCGTCATTAGATTGAGCCAGAAGGAGGATCAATGCAGAGGCAGAGAGGAGCAAACCTGACCTACGCAGTGCCCAATCATCTTTCCCAGTCAGGAAGGATCGACGCTGTGGCCAGGAGGTGCAGATTTTGCTGGTGCTAGGATTGCGCAGAGCCTAGAGGCTCAGACCTTCAAATTGCTGAGGCATAGGAGGTTGTGGGTAATTTACAAAGTGAAGCTGGTGGGTTACTGTGGTTAGAACAATACCTAACAGGCCAAGAACAAGGATGAGGGAGTTGTTGTTTCTAGCTAAGGAATCTAGATCAGTGGTGTAGTTGCACAAACGATCAGAGTGGGGCATCTCGACATTGGTAGAGGGGTTTCTAGAAGGGAAATCGAGACTCAGAGGGAGTCAAACCAAGAACTTCCAAACAGGAAGTTAAGAGACTTAGCAGGAGTCGATCAGAGGACTTCTAGGAGGGAAGTAGAGAGACTCGAAAGAGGAATAGCGAAATGGTAGTGAATGGGCTGAGAGAACATGATAGACTAGATGAAGCTTCCAACTTCATAGTCTAAAAGGCCAGGATCTTGTCCATTCTAGACAGGTATCGCATCATGCACTTCACCTTGAAAATGATAGCGATCCCAGTTGACCTAGCTGAAAATGAGAAGTACAAAGAAGTAATGGCTAGGGCTAAGTGCATCATCCTTGATGGGGTCAAGGATCATGTGGTACCACATATTTCCGAGAAGAATACGGCAAATGAGATGTGGGATGCCCTAAAGAAGTTGTAGCAGCATACTTCCGTGCAGAGGAAGATGTTCCTTGAAAATTAGCTGCGGTCATACCAAATGTAGAGGGGAGAGTAGATAGATATCTTCCTTGGGCGATTGACGGAGATCCGGGACCAGCTAACTTCCATAGGGGCCACGCCGAATGAGGATATGTTGGTGAGGACTGCATTGAACACAATGTCAAAGGATTGGGAGGTATTTGTCCAGAGCTTATTGGGCAGGTTGAGCCTTCCGGATTGGGAGGAACTGTGGGCGGCTCTTCATCAAGAAGAGATCAAACAGCTGACCAAGTCGGGGAGTAGCGGCAAAGGGGTCAGAATCAAGGAGGAAGAAGAGGATGCGGCTCTAGCATATGTGGGAAAGCAAGATAAACGGAACAAGAAGGACCTTTCTAAGGTCAAATGCTTCCTTTGTGGGGAACTGGGTCACTTTGCAAACCAGTGCCTAAGGAAGAAGAGCAAGGGAGAGGTTTCTGAGACCAAGGCAACGCCAACGAGGGCAGAGAAAGAAGTGCACATAGATGACGACTGTGCCATGAGTGCTCATGTGCCATTTGAGAGGAAGTGGGGAGACATCAAGCTGTAATCAGACAGACTATAGGCGATGAGGGGCAGGATCCTTGAGGTACCCAACCTCTTGGATTATACCTGGCTAAGGGAGCCCCGAAGAGAACTAGCAGGAGTGGCGGATGTCGGTAGAGACGGATGCGAATGGAGCAGCAGAAGGTGCTACAGTGCAGGAGTCCCAAGACAATGTGAGACAACAGTGCGGGATGCATGGAGTGGTTGCAACAACATAGAGGTTAGTAGAGGGAGCACATGTTAGTGACAGAGGGAGCTTCAGCATCGGGAGTGTTTCTAGCCTGATAGAGATGTCAAAGTTGGGAGGATCAGTTACTTACTTCTTAGTAACTGAGTTGTAGTGCAGAAGTTAGCAGTGGCAGTACTATGGGCAACACGTTGCAGCATGGTGAGAGGGGATGCAGTGCAGATGCAACAGTGGCAGTGGCAGGACCATGGGCAACAGTACGAATGCAGAGGGAGCTGTCGTACAGATGTAGCAGTGGCAGTGGCAGGGCCATGGGCAACAGTACAGGATGCAACAGTGCAGAGGATGTTGGGCAGGGAGGCCTAGCATCAACACAGGGACCGACGCTGGATGATCAGGGTGATACTCAATGAGGAGTATTACTATAGCACAGTCCTCGCTAAGATGGAGTGCTGATTTGGGGTAGCATCAGATGTTCTCTAGCCACGAAAATTGGTGGAGAGGCTGCACATGAGATCTCCAAGACCCAGAAATGGTTTGGAAAGAATCTAACCAGTTTGGGAGATATTAAAATAATTAATATTTTTAATGGAGTTCCTAAGTCTAAACTTAGGAAAAATAAAATATTAATGAGTATTAATATAAAACTGGGTTAGAATAGTCAAAAAGTCATGGATCAAGCCAAATCTAATCTTAGCCGTTGATTAGAGATTTAATCTTGGTTGTTGATGGACCAATGAGAAAAATATAAGAGGAGGCTTGAGGGTCAGCTGGAGAACACACCAAAAGAGATCAAGAACTCGATTTTTTGGGGTAGGGTTTGCTGAGGAAATTGAGTGAGTGATCTGGGTTGCAGCTAAGGGGTAGTGTATACATAGCAGAGAGGCAGAGTTAGTACCAGGAGGATCAACGCAGAAGCCGGGAGAGGTTGACACAGACTAGCTAGAGACCAGGCAGAGGCAACCAAAGGCCACGTAGAGGCAGCAGGAGCTGCATAGAGCCAGAGAGGCTAGCGTGTGAGACGCAGAGGGTCTAGGGGCTGATGCAGAGGCTCCAAAAGTTGACGTAGAGGCCAAAGACGCTGACATAGGGCCTAGAGGCAGCGCTAGGAAGATTTCATGGGACAGACTGGGCGCTGGTGAGATGGATAGGGTGATGCAGTCCCTATCAAAGTGACGCAGAGCAACAGAAGCTGCAATTGTTATTGTGGGATCATTCATTCGGTGATTTATCAGCTGGAATATATGTCTCCGACTGAGAGGTATTACTACCGAGGGCATTCTCTGTTGGGTGATCCATTTCTGGCACCTAGGTTGTATTCTGAAAACTGCATAATAATAAAACCCTCTGAATAGTTGCACCAGTTTTCCCGCATTGGGTTTTTCTGGGGACATTAGTCCAAAAACAACAGTGTCACTTGTGTGCTTGTTTACTTTCAGACTTTCAGTTGATGATATGTATGTGTTGATACTGTACTTGTATTGATTTTCAGTATTTACATGGTAAATAACTTGTTAAGTAATTGAACAAGTAGGAAGAAATAAATCATATAGTACAAAAAGAATTTCTAACCAGTTAAAACTAGAAATTCCAACACCTTGTGGTGAAATTCCACTAAAGAGTAGGAGGTGGAGTGCTAAGGTGATAGTGGCATCCATCCCATTGTTGTATCTTTGTCTAGCCCTAGTCTTGTGAGGCCTCTCACAAGACTTGCTAAATTTTAAGGCAACAATACCCTTCACTTAAACTGAAACCTTTGATTAGACATATTAAACTTTTCCTACCATATTATAACTTATAAGGCTTAGATTAGGTAATTTCATCAAAAATGGGTAGTGTTGACTGATGTCCCTAAAGGATCAAGGTAGGAGCAAAGGCTAGACAAGAGGCAGAGGGTGATACTATTGATGAGGATCCCAAAATAAGTGATGGTGGAACATGGTTTATCATTCCTCATTTATTCATGATGCTTTTTTTCAAACATTTTTGTATTTTTTAATAAATTGAGTCGTTGAAAATTGAAATCAAATCATGATGAGTCAATCCAAGTCTGAGTCCAAATCTGAGTTGACCCTCGACCTATTCTAAGTGACTCCGAGTTTAAAAACTATGATAGAAAGTACCTCTGTATTTCATATCTGGTTTAGGGTCAGCCTTGATCTCCCACTCAGTCCATTTTCCGCTGTGATAACTCATCCATACGGTACTTGTAGATTCCACTTTTTTTCTTGTTAATAAATTAGGAGATAAATACAGTGTGAATTTGATTTGCAGCTCCTCTAACTCAAATGAATTCTCAACCAAAGTGATTATTACTTCCATGTCCTAGCAAAGCGACATAGCTCTCTGTGATATGTATACTGTCAATCTCAGTTGTATTCAATGTTGTCTTTATTTGACCATTTAAAACATTGAAAACTGTATGATATACTTGACAGATCCTCAAAAGTAATAATAGAATTAAGACTGGTTAAGACCTTTGATCCTTGTAGAAAACCTTCATATGTACCAAAAGTTGCAGATGATGGAGAAGACAAGTCAGATGTATGTTGTATCTATCTATGTGTGCAAATTCAGTAGCAAGGCATACATAATTTTGCTTTGAATGCTAGATTACAAATCTCAAATCAACTTGACTTAGATCTGGGAAAACTGCTCAACAAATGGACTACAATCTCATCAATCTGTCTGGAATGAACTTGCTCTACAGGATAAGAAATTTTTTAAAAAGGCTGCTGCAACATACCTGAAAATATCCATTAATTCTCATGTTCTTTCACTTGGCCATCCTCAGTAGCAAACTTACCAATACTTTGCCAACAGTGGCATATTGCCAGGTCAAAAACATTCATCATATTGTCCTCAAAGATGGTTTCAAAGGTAAGCTAAAGATGGCTTTTCAATCTTCATCAAATATCTTTATCATTTGATGCTGGCTGCTGTGGGAATTGGCTAGATCAAGGCTGAAAAATATCCGTCTGTTGTACAGCTCTCCTCATGATCTGGAATTGATCTAAGAAAATTAACAAGGTATTACAGTCTCATGTGCATGGATGTGACTATGTTATTTTATGCAACGGATCGATAAGATTGCGAAATACACAGGCAATGAAGCAGTTAAAGAAAACATAACAGGCAACATATAAACACAACAAGTTTCATAAGGAGTTCACCCAATACTCCTGGGCTATGTTTCCCGGTCCAACCTTCAGTGGTGGCCTCTTTATTATGTTTTCAAGCAGATTTTTTACAATAGCGAGCTCAAATTGAGTCTCACTCAACAAATATAAATCAGTAAGACTGTGCTTGGATCCCCCAAGTCTCTGGAGTACACAGACTCTCCTCACTGACTCTCAACCTCTATTGGTCATAGTAGTATGAGTCCAATTTGAGACTCATACATGACAGGCGTTACAGAGGAGTGCACTTGAACCTCTCAAGCCTTCTCTGGAGTGCACAGACTCTCTGACTCTCTCTGTCTCTGTCTTAACTCTGGCTCGATGCTACCTTTGCTTCTGCAGGTCAGCTCGGCTTCTTTTCTTTGCTTTCGGCTTACTGCCTACTGCTCTCTGCTCTTAGCTTACTGCTTATTCTGCTTTCGCTGTCAGTTTGTGGCTTTAAAGCCAATCTACTTCTTGGCTGTTCGTTTCTGCTTCCTGGCTTTCCGGTTCCCCTGCTTCTGTCCATTTGAATTCCCTTTGTCCTGCGTAATCAGTCACTATATAACGCCTCACAGGGAGGTGGCCACCTATTTCATAATGGATGAGTGTTAGTTCTCTTGGACATATTTGAAACAATCGATTTTTTGATTAACTCCAAGAATACATGCGAAACACGACCTTTTGCCAACGCATCGTCCATATTAGACTTCAAATCCTATACAACTCTGCCTGTTAACCTCGTCAAATCTGGTCATCCGTCAGAATGCGTCTCCGCCGTTGATCTGGTGCCTCCAAATCTTACGGTCATCGTCCATATCGGACAGATAAGTAACATGATGTTTACTCGTTTGATGTGAACGGTTTTCTCTCTCTTCTACCGGACGCGTGGCAACCATTGTATGGCATCGGGCGGGACTCGGTTGAAATTGCTTGCCACTCGAAGCCCTTCGAATATCCTACCATTTTTTGTGGAATCCTGCTTCTGACGGAATCAGAACGATATTCGTCGCATTTCATGATTTTTCGGGTCCGGGTGCTTGCGGCCTTTCCTTCTTGTGAGTGCAAATATTGAAGTGGTTGATGATCAGTATGTGTAACTGTCTCTTTGCCCATTAGGTAATGGTTCCACTTTTTCACACTCTGTACTAATGCATACAATTCTTTATCATATGTGGGATAATTAACCACTGTAGAATTAAATGTCTCAGAATGATAACATATGGGTTTACCGTGCTGCATCAAC
>APFE030113255.1:3401-19649 GCA_000404065.3 Pinus taeda
AAAATGAAGAGACACAACCTACAACAAATCCGCTGTAATATCCTCTGTCTTCTCTCACAGTCTCACCTCTATGTTTCTTGCTCACATAGAATACACATCTATCTCACAACCTCAAATACAATGCCCTCATACAAAGAGAGGGATTGCCTTCTAGGGCAAAAAACCCTAAACTAAACATAAGTTCTACTGTCAGATCATCCGCCTAATGAACAGCCCAGATTGACTAGAAATTTCTATACTTTTACAAGGCAATTTTACAGCTGTTTTTAGCTTCGGGGGCGCTTCCCCCGAAACCCCCCGCCAGGGGTGGGCTCCCAAAGGTCGCAGCTGCCCCCCCCTAGACCCCCCCTGCAGCGAATATTTTATGGGCGGCGTTGCCGCCCCCATTTTGAACTGGCGTCCAATGTGGCGGTACTTTTGAATATAGAAGATAATCAGGCTCCACACCCAACAAAAAGCTCATCAGAAGAAAATCAAAGAAACCTTTGGCAGGAAGGCAAAAGTGGAAAATTTCCAAGTTGGTGATTGGGTGCTTAAATGGGATGCATTTAAGGAAAATAAAGGTAATCATGGCAAGTTTCACTCCTTATGGATAGGTCTGTTTGTCATTGCTCAAGTTCAACAGAACAATACATTCATTCTGCACAGTCTAGAAGGAGGAGATACTTTTGGTAGCCCAATAAATGGGCGTTCTTGAAATTTTATTTCGTTTAAGGCTTTAAAAGCCTTATCATTGTAAATATGTTTTTCCAGTTTTTATTTCATTTGCAAAATAGACTCCATGCCTAATGGAACACTAGGTGGAAGATTTGAATTTGTTTTTTTCAGGAAAGGCATTGATCTGTGATCCTCGAAACCTCACAGGGAGGATTTCATTACCAAAAGGTGCCAGTGTTAGCCTTGCTGGCAAAAGGCCCACAAATGGATCCATATGGGCTCTTACAGTCTCCAAAGTTGCTTAAAATCATGCAAATGATCAATTTATGCTCTTGAAATCTTCAATTCTTGCTTAAAGATCATCCAATGATCAAAATCTGCGCAAGAGGAGAGCCCTTGGAAGGGCGGAAATACACTATCAGGAGGTAAAAATGCTTAAAAAACCATGAAAAACCCATAAATGCAGGCTTAAACAGTAAATGAACAGCTGCCATTAGATCTGGCAGATCAGCGGCCCAGATCTAGGCAGCTAATCGCAATCGTTCGAGTAGAGGGGACAGTCTAAAGGCAGGCACATGACACCGCCGATCTGCGAACGCCAATGATCGGATTGGTGGTTCGCATCAGCAGGAGTATATGTTATATATATAGAGGCCTAAGGATTGAGCGACTCACGATTGCGATTTATCACATCGCCGATATCACATCAACGCTATACCAAGGGGTAGGGCCTATGCACATACATATTTGCGATGCGATAACCAGACTCAATGGTTATGTAATACAATATTTGAAGTCTGTGCCTAGACCATTTTTAATGTATTTCCCGTGTATTTCATTATGTAACAAAATACAAAGGGAAACAGGGACAACGCTGATGCGATAAAACCTGGACCCGAAAGGGTTTTGGGAAGCAAAATGGATATATTTTTAAGTCCATGGAAGGCCCATTTTTAATGTATTTCATGTATTTTCGTTGTATAACGAAAATACAAAGGGAGCATTGGCCAGTGAGACTGCAATGAGTCCCAGACCCGAAAGGGTCCGGGAAGTGGAATATATGATATCTGAAGTTTGCCAAAGCATTATTTCATGCATTTTTCACTGTTTTCACATAATTCATTATAGAAGGGAAATACACAGGCCAAGCCGAATGTGACTTGCGATGGCGACGAGGGCGGACCTGATAGGTAATTAAACCATATTTTAGGACTTTTGAAGTCCAAAATACACAAAGAGGGCGAGATTTATCAGTGTTGCAGCATTTTCGTTGTTTGTAACCAAAACAGTCACTGTTTGTAGTTTAAAGGGAAACACAAAGGCCCCAAGACCTATTTCATCATGTAACAGCACCCAAGAGACATTTGGTGGGAACAAAGCCTGGAAAGGGAAAGAGAAGGGCCACAACACACTGCCACCCAAAACAGAAAGATCAGGGAGTTCAGATAGTGCAACAACCACACCAACAAACGTTATGGAGCATCTATGGAACAAGAAAACTCCCAGACAGCGCAACAAGCCACCAAAAATATCTAAAAGCGGTTACTCTGCTATCAGAAGCAGAAAAATCTGACCCATGCTTGTCTAGAGGGCATCAAATCAATTAACAATGCATATCAGGCAGATTAAGACTCTGAGCCTCTTAGAGATCAAGAGCATTGCGAACAGGTTATAAATAGTTTAAAATAAGATGTAATAGGGGTTCAACTTTTGGAGATTATTCCTCCTCTATTCATTCAAGCTTCTCATCTTCATTCTAGCAATATAAGATTATTTTTCCATTATATGTTCAATGTCCATTCTCTTGGCTGTTCTATGCTTGCACTTGAACAATTTGTTCATGTTCTCTGTGTGTCTAAGGCCAGATAACTGTCACCTTATCTTTGCTTTGATATATTAGATTTGCAAGCATCTTTGTTGACTGTAGCTAGCCATGCATATGTGGTCATATATGCATCTGCCAGTACAGTCAGTATTCTCTTTTGCTGCCTTTAGCTAGCCATTGATGTATGTTTATGTATGCAATCTGCTGATATAGTCAATATTCTCCATCTATCCATTGAATTTATAACTTATTGAGCATTAGTGGTCTAAATCCTTGTATTGGTGAGAGTGTTCATGCATGCATTGAGTGAAAACAAGCTGAAATGGTTACCTAACTTGATCCAAACCATCATTTATTCCAATAGTTCAGAGAACAATATTGAAAAATATATGTTACCGAGCATCTCCAAGCTACAACCTAGGAGAGTTTCTTGGAGTGATAACAGACACCTTTATTGGAAGACCACAACAAACAAGATCTTGAGAGATGGGTATTATTGGCGAAGTTTATTTTCTGATGTTTATAAAACTATAATGAGTTGTCATGAGTGTCAAATATTTTAGGGAAAGAAAAAGTAGTTACTGCTACCCTTGCAGCCCATTTCTGTCCAAGCACCATTTTAGCAGTAGGGTTTTGATTTTATTGGTGAGATTCACCCTTGATCTTCAGCTCAAAACAAGTGGATTTTAACATCAACCGACTACTTCACAAAATGGATTGAGGCCATCCCCAATAGACAAGCTACGAATGTGGTAATAATTCAATTTATTGATTCTAATATTTTGTCCCGATTTGGTTGTCCATAGAAAAATTATCACTAATAATGCAACAGCCTTCAAGTCTAAGAAGATGATTGATTTATGTGACAAATACCACATTAAACTCGGGCATTCAATGACATATTACCCACAAGGTAATGGGATGGTTGAATCATCAAATAAAACATTAGTAAATATCATCAAGAAGTTGCTGGAAGAAAAAAAGAAGAATTGGTACAAAAACTTGATCAATTCTCTGTGGGAAGATAGAGTGAGCACTAGGAAGTCCATAGGTATGTCACCTTTTCAGCTGGTATATGGAGTAGACACTATTTTTTAGACTTCTCTTGTTATCCCGATGATGAAGATTTTGTAGGAAGTTGACAGTGAACCTAATTATATTCAGCGGAGAATCAATCAAATGATTCATTTGCAGCAGTCTACAGAGGAAGTACTTTAGAATAATTCAAAGCTTCAGGAAAAGATCAAGAAGATCTATGACAGAAAAACCAAAGTACATGATTTTAGTTTGGGAGATGTTGTTCTTCGATGGGATGCCCAGAATGAGGAGAAAGGTACGCATGGAAAGTTTGATAACTTATGGAAAGGACCATATAGGATTTCACCGTTCAGAGGTCAGAATGCCTATTTTTTAGAAGAAGTTGATGGACAAGAGCTACCAAGAGGACCAGTCAATGGTTGTTTCCTTAAGAATTACCTCACTTGATTTCTTTAGAAATTTATCATTTCCATTGTACATAATAATTTATTTTGCTGCCAAAGTGTGAAGGAGGTGTCATGAAAGTTTGAAGCCCGAGGAGAAGGCCATAAGGTTTTTCTGATTAGTTGTTGTTTTGAAAGTTAAGTCAGTTTCAATTTCTCATATGTTTTTTCAGTTAATCATTTTAGTGTTGAGATTTGAGTTTGTTTACTTTTTTGACTCCATCGCCCAATGGATGAGGCTACCTGGTCTATTGTGTTCTTGACACCTCCTAAAGGAGCTTCCTTCCCCAACTGGAGCCAATGTTAGTGTCTTCCAGTCCTGTCAGTCACCAGTGATCAAATTTACTCTTTCAAAATTGTTGATTAGGGTCCTAGGTCAATATTTTACAGTTTCAATAGGTTTTCAAATAAAAAATTTGGTCACTGGTTAGTAAGTCTAGGTCACTGCTACTCCTTCCACCTTCTCATAGTCTTCATCACTCATCATGCACATGTCTTCATTCAGGTGTCTTAGGTCATGAAATGGTTAATATGTCATCATTTAGGTCATGGTCTAGGTTTCCACTTCATTTTTCATCATAATGCCATTCATTTAAAGCAAAAGGAGTCATGTTCATCAATCGAGTCATCATTAAAGGAGGTTAGCAGCTTAGGAACAAAAGGAATAAAGGTAAAGGTAACAATCCATTTCAAATAAGATCATGCTGCAACGACATCACATCATTTCTCAAAAATATCAATGATGTCACATCCATGACTTAAACAAAAATCAACCTCGAGCTCATAAAATACCATTCAAAGCATTTAAATTGTTCATTTCACTTTCATAAGAGCTCTCTCCACCAACAAATAGCATTCCAACCCTCTTAAGATCGAATTCTTGCCTCCAGAGTATCATTCTCGTTTTTGGCATCCTTGCTGTGCTTCTGGCTAAGGTGTTGTGTTTTTGAAAAGGGAGAAAAATCATTCATTTCAGAGGTTTTCTTTATTAAATTACAGGTCTAGCACATCATCAGAAAGTAAGTGGGTTACATTCACTCCTCCTTCATCCATCTTTGCTTCAGTTTCATCATGTAGCTCAGTAAATCACCCTCTCTTAGGGTTTTGCTGCTTTTTTTGTATTCTAGTCATTTTGCTTCCTTTGATGTGGTAAAACCCTACATTTTATGCTCAAACAACCTCTCGAATACTCCATATACCTCACTTTACCTTTTCCCATGCCCATTTCCCTCATTTCCCTCACCTCCCTACAAACCCTAGCCTATACTACACTTTCTAAGCTAGGACTGTGTTTTCAAGTTTTTATCCTTTTCCCCTCATTCATTTCACAAATTTCCACCTCCCTACACTCCTAACAATTATCCCTACTCCCAAAAATTTCCCCAAGAATTTAGAAAACCCCTAACCCCATCATTTCCCTCCCTCTACAAGACAATCCCAAATCCCCTATTTTCCAAAAACCAATCCCTAATTTTTCCCTCCTAGTGAGCTAAGGTTTTACCATGAAGGTAGAGACCACACCCACTGATAAGAAGAAGTATAAAGGAGGGCAGATAATCAGTTTTGAGCCCACCAAAGTCCAAGAAATCATGGCTTAACGATTCCTCAAGAAATATTTCCAAGATGTGGGTTGCCTTGTTTTCTATGGGAAAATCCAAGAAGTAGGTTTCAATGTCAACTTGACAAGAATCTTTGCCACCAATTTTAGGAGGGATAAGGCCAGCATAGTAGGGGTTGTCTTCATATTTTAGCAGAGGCCATTTCCATAGTCACTGAGATCCCTAACCATGGAGAAGTCTGGTTCAAAGGGATGGACCTAGACGTTGAAACTACAAAGCATTTTTGAAGCCACCTTACAAAAATGCTCCAAAGCACATTTTTCCCTTCATATACTTGCTTTACATGTATGCTCCATTGATGAAGATGATCATGAAGTAATTTAATGGTGAGGGTAGGTTTTCAAGGCTATAATAGTACCATATAAGACTACTGATGCATTTTACAGTTGTCAAACCTCTTAACCTATCTCATTACTTATACAGAAGTCTAATCAAGATGATAGAGAAGGTACAGAGAAAAGGGAAAGATCACCAGACAAACCTATTTCATCATGGCTTGGTCAAAATTATTGTTTTTTATCAATTGTCACAGGTCAATTTATCTTGGGAGGAGTTCATGCAGTCAGCTTCTCTTTTTCTTGCTACTAGTCAGCACAACATTCAAAGTTCACCATCGGAAAATCACCAAGACCTCAAGAAGTTGGCTCTACAAGAAAACCAGTGACAAGGACACCTAGGGCAGAGGTGTCAAAAACACATATCAAAGGAAAAATAAAGGTTTTTTCTTTGACAGTGTGGAAAGGGCTCAACCTACTATTGGTGGACAAGAGACATCAACACATCAACATGAGGCACCTTTTCAAGAGGAAGAACATGTACACTTTGAAACGCACATGGAAGACTTAGAAATGCATGAGGAGCATAAGTCACCTGATAAAATCATCAAAGAGAAAGAGGCAGAAATCAGAGAGGTTATGGATGACTTGGAAAAGGCCAAATTCATGATTGCATTCTTACAGCAAGAGAACATGTAACTTAAGTTAAATCAAATTTTGCTTTCTAAACCTAGGGTTGATTTGGTGGTAAATGATGATAAAGGTAATAGTGTGATAGATGTTGAGAAGCTTGAAGATAAGGAGCCTCGGATCAAGACAAGGAGGCCAAAGACCAGAGTACTAAAAAGAAAGGAAGCACTAGGGAGTGAGCCATCTCCTCCACTAGGTCAGCCAAACTTTGAAGACACCATTGCAACTGATATTGAGAAAGAGAAGGAGTAGTGGCTTGGAAGGGTTAATGAACACTTGGAGATGCTTCTAAAGAAGGCCAATAGGGACACTAAGCTACAAAAAAACATGGCCAGGCACTACTACACCAGGAACTGGATCAACAAGATCAGGGTTAGAAATTTGAAGAAAACCTTAATGAGGCTAAGGAAGAGGGAAAATTTAGATTTGTTTGTTGATGCTTCACTGATTGTTTAGCCTACCATTCACCAACTGGAAGGAGAAATTTAGAAACTATTTTCAAGAAATTTTTGCAATTTTTGAGTTTTTGTGGATTTTTTGGCAATTTCTAGAAATTCTATATTGCCAGAAGCGCAACGAATATTTGTTGCGCTTTTTCCTGAGGCCACCAAATGAAAAAATTCCTACATGTTTAGATTCCTTTTGACTTGTACATGGCATAAATGTCACTTGTGAGCCATTTAAACTTCCAGTTTGCAAGAAAAAGTCAAAATACATGCTAAAAATCATGTTTCTACCACCGTTTTAACCCCCTCACTGTGCTTCTGGAGCAGTCTTGGGAAAACTCATTTTTCTCAGCCTTGGAGAGATCATTTTTCATGTTTGGAGGCTCTACAGACAACTAGACATCCCAATATTTCCATATCTTTCTTCAGTTCAAAAAATGTATGAAGAAAAATCACTCAAAAGGGCCCTCAAAATATTCGTTGTGCTTTTATTAAATTCGTTATGCTTCTGAGGAAATTCACTGTGCTTCTGTCATCAATGTCATTTTTTTGTTTTTATCATTGAAACTTGATTTTCCATGATGCAATTACTAAATTTGTTTTTCTACATGATGTAACTAAGTTTAATAGGGCTTGTAAATGTAAATTTGATGTAATCATGATGGTCATTAATGTTAGTAAAGTCAGTCAAATGCTAAATAGAGAGTTTGTTTCTTAACTTCCCTAGTTCTAGGTTTGGCTAGAGAAAATTATGTAAATTGTTCCTATCTTGATGGATTCGACCCCTAAGAGGGGGAAGTACTTTTTGATCTATATGTAGCTTGATCTAAGTCAGAGAGAGGTTTTGATGTTTTAGAATCATTGCTTGGAGCTAGTGTACATTTTCTTGCAGTAATACACCAGACAATTGTAACTATTATCTTGGGATTCTTGTGGTATGTTTCTGTGACAATGTTTTTCTCTATTTATCATTAGATTGAATATATATTTCTCTTTCCTGCCATCTCTATTATTTCTTTTGATCATCTCATAGGTGTTTAAACAGGATTCATAAGTTATATGCTCTATTTTGATGATATTTTCATGCTCGTATTCTTTCTTCTGATGAGCGAATTCATGGTTACATGCTCATTCTGATCCTCTACCTTTTCATCTTTGCATCACCATGAAATCCTACCTCTTTCATTGAGCATACCTACCTTGCCCTATTATATCTTTGCAATTGATCATTAGAAACCCTAGCCTATTTCCTAGACCTTTGAGCTTAATCACCCAAAACCTAAAAATCGAACACCATTGAGCTTAATATCTAGCCTAACATCCAATCCCCTCTCCGGTCACTTCATTGGTTGTGAGATCCTTGAGGGAGCCCTCTCTAATTTGGTAGGGATAGCTACCATATCTATATATTGGTTTTAGGTTACCTCTGTCGGTCTCCTTTCTCAGCCTTGGGACACTGAGGAGTGCTAACACAAGGCTATCACATTTTCCCGGGATTTATTTTGCATATCATGGAGAGGAACTACTTCCTTATGCACGATGAAAAAATCGTCTTAAATATGCCTCAAATGTCCCCCACTGCTTGGATCTCACCATATATAGTTGCTAAAAGTTTTTGCAAGAAAGCATGTGTGGAAGACAACCTCTGATTCTCTGCTTGGAGTAGTTCTATTTTTTTATTTGAAACTTTTAGATTCTTTTCCATCTGTTTGTTCTTAGCCATCAAGAAATATGTAGTTTCTTTTGATGCACCTACAAAGTTTAAGTTAACTATAGAAATGATAACTTCTTGAATCAGTGATGATCACCCTCTCTATGTTAATGAAAGAAGGATGTGCTATATCATCAGGAAAAGTTTCTTTCTTTCCCGCACAATTTTGTTTTGGATTCCATTAAAGGTTAAGCTCGAGACGCCCATGATTGGCTCATCATCTAGAGGAGAGATATCGAGTCTTCATCATCTGGGGCTTTCCCATCCATGAGGGGAGGTGGAGGCTGACTGATGATCTACTCTCCCTTGTTCTATTTCCATGTCCTAGGCTACTATCTTCTCCTCTATCTCTTTAATAAGATCTTGATCATGTTTCTACCTACTTTCTTCTTCTTCAATTTGTTTCTACCTTTCTTCTTCTACCTACTTCAGTGTCGCTTCTTCTTCCTCCTTTCTTCTTAGTTCTTCTTGTATGTTCATTTCCTAATGTTCCTTCCTTTCACATTCTTCCTTCTGTATCCATTTTTCTTCCCATTTCCTCTCCAATTCTCATTGTTTCCTTTTCCTCTCTACCACTAAAATTCACCTTTATAATAGATGGAGATTCCTTGAATTTGTGGCTTTTCTCCTCTGCTAGGTTGTGGGAAACCTTCCTCTCATATTTAATTGTCATTGGAGAGTGCTCTTCTGGTTGCTTAGCTTCCTGAGTAACTATTTGTTTCAGAACTGAATTGGAAGGGCCTGCCTGATCTCCTAGTGCACATGAGCGAGAGGTATTGTAGCGATTCTTCATCTTTTATTCCTTCGATCTAGCATAGGTCCCATATGGCTAGAGAAAGTGTAAGTTGGCACAATGGTTCTTAACAACTACCCGAGGATCACAATGACGATAATCTATTGTACTGACCTTGAATTCTTCCAATTTCTTTGCTTTAGTTTTCGCAACCTTCAAGTTCTTAATCATGTAAGATCCCACCTACAAGGGAAGAGTAGGCCAGGGTGTTTTCTTCTTCCTTTGCAGCACTACAAACAAACTTTTGACAAGATGCAATGCAATCTCTTGCATGACTATTTGATCAGTGGTGTATCTTGGTAAGAGATGATATGGTTTCTAGTAGCCAAACACTCTAAGGTAAGTGCCATCCAATGAGACGAAGCAATCTGCATATATGATACTACACTCATTGCCTTGCGAGACTGTAACAAACCTGGTGAAAATTCCATGTAATACAAGTTAATAAAATCAAAATAATAACCACGGTAAGGAGACACTTATTCCAAGTGAATGTTGTGAAAGACATCTTAGTATGGGTGTTCGTTTGGTTTAATATGGCTAAGGAAATTGGTAAAGGAAATGTCAAAATCTTTGGAAAGGAATGAGACATTAATTGGCATTTTATTTATGAAAATAATGGAAATTAGGAGAAAAGGAAGGTGAAAGGTCACAATTTGCATGTGAGGAGGAAAATAAAGGAAAATAATGGAAAATGAGGAAAACAGAGACCTCATTAATAAAAAGGCTTCCAAGGATCAGTTGGTACCTTTTTGTTAGTTTAACTTTTGGTTAGTTTAGTTTTTGGGGATCTCTCCCTATTCTCTCTCTCTCTCCCACTCTTCAACACAAAGTTTTCTTGGAGTACTTCCGTATTAGATCAAGAAAAGAAAGAAGGCAAGAGGAAGCAAAGATAAAGAAAGGAAGAACAAGATCAAGCACATTAGGGGAGTTTTGAGGTCTAAAAATCTAAGGAAATTATAAAATAATAGTGGAAATAATAAAATAATATTAGACTACATCATCAAATTTTAGAGGGAAAAAGAAAAAAACTATTTTTTGAACTCGTACTTTCAACTTATCTCCCTATGTGTTTACTCAAATTTCAAGTAGAAACACTCGTTGGATGCATAATTTGATTCCTCATCCAATGAGTGCCCATGTTTCATACTTTTGATAGACCCTGCTACATGAAAAATGATAAATACATTAAAAACGCGATTGCAATCACGTTTTTTTCATGTATTTATTGTTTTTCTTGTAGCAGGGTCCATCTATAGTATGCAATATGGGTACTCCTTGGATGAGGAATTAAATTTTGCATCCAATGAGTACTCTTGCTCGAAATTTGAGTAAAACCTTAAAGAGATAAGTTGAAAATACGAGTTGAAAAAGTAGTTTTATTATTTTATTAATTTTTAATATTTTAAGTTTTTTACTCCAAAAATGGTGAATCATCCCCAATGGTTGACATCATCATCTTGAATCCTATTGGTTCTTATAACGTTTATTTTAGTTGTACATTTTTCTTAGGAGGCCCATTTTATACTTCAAAATTTCCCTAATGAACTACAACAGGATTATTTGCAGGTATCAATTTGCATGTGTGATTTCCTTGCTAGATTTGGCATGCATGGTTATGCATGTGTGTTGTTGGTTCTCTTACTATCATTGGCATGGGTTTTTCTAGGTGTGATAGTGTTCTTCAACCTTTCCTTGCCATTTCTGGATAGCCATGGTGTGATGGGTTCTCATGTTTTTGGTTGAGCTAGATTACTAGATGGATTCGAAACTAAGTGAGGTGGTTTCTGAAAGGAAGAACACATGGCCTAGTGATCCATGAATTAGAGTGTGGATTGTTGTAAAGACTTGGACTAATAACCCCTGAACCAAATTGCGGGTTGTGGTAAATCCGGATTTTGTGTTACCTCGGTGGGCCTGGGAATCCTCTATTGGTGAATGGTGGCATATATGGTAAAACCTAGAGGTGAGTGCCCTCGATCAAGCCTAGGAATCCTTGGCCGGTGAATGGTAGGATATACAGTAAATCCTGGAGAATGGAGCATTTATGTGGGCCTAGTCATTTGGCGCGGATTACGATAAATCCTAGAGACTAGGAGATATGAAAATTCCTCACGGTGTAGGTGGATAAATCCGGTGACATCCATGCTTGTTTAGGGCCTAGTGATGGACGAGGATTATGGTAAAGCCTAGTTATATTGATGAGGGTGAGGTGGTCTAGCCTCGGGAAGCCCTAGTTGATTTTTGTGAGTCCCATATTCATGCTTGGAATATGGCATGGGGGTGATTGACTGAAAGAAGGATTTGCTTCGACTAATCTATGGTTGGGTCATTTGTGGAAGTCCCATACCTAGTTGGCTTATGCATTCATTAATAAGAGTTTGTTTTCCTTGGTATTTCATGTGTATATGTACTAGTTTATATGTGGATTTTATGACTGTTGTATCCTTTTTATCTATGTTGTTTATATGTTGGTTATAAGTATATTTTATGACAGTGATGATGTATGGATCACATCATGTTTTGATTTGTAAATGAATGAATAATGAATATATGACCTATTAGATGATAATGTAGCTAATGTGATAAGGCATTAATGCTTCTTCACGATTCTCAGATAAGTATGAGACCCCTATGCTCAGATTTGTTGTTATGACCTGTAGAATTCATATTTGTGACATGTTTGACGAAATGCCTGTCATAGCTAGTGGGGGTCCATTCAATTCCTTGTTCAAGTATTTGCATTAGTATCATTGTTTCGATATTAATTCTCATTTCTCGAAATTTCATGAAGTTTGGGAAGTGGCATGAGTCATGGCCCTGAAAAATTGGCACAGAATCCAGGGTCATAGGCTCAGAAGCTGAAAACGTCAACAGTCACTAGCATGCCCTTGGTGTGGGAGTGACTAGAGCATCCCGGTAACATGCATGCCAATGTCATGGGAGAGACTGATGCTCTAGGTCAGTAAATTGTCAAGTTACTTCAGGGGTTGGTCACCTGGAAAGGTTGGTTGGCTCCTAAAGGTTCTGTAACATGTGTAAAAGGCTAGGTTGTGTTTTGTCAGTTCCACTTAATTAACTATACATGAGGAGTTGAATAAGATCTTGGTAGCCTCTCATCACATGTTTACCCTAATTGACTAGTTAACTTGGGTAGATGTGGGAGGAGGGTGTTACAGAGTGGTATCAGAGCATGGTTCACCCCTTGGAATGGATGGGCAGTGTGTTGATAATGCATTCATGTTGACTGCATATGTGTTCCTTATACTTATGGTCTATGTGCTTATTTCATATGCATGGTGGTGGTCATGGTTGTAGTGGTGTCTCCATGTGAAAGTTGATGGTGTTGTTTTGGAATGTATCATCATGAGTATATGATTGGTTGTACATTATTTATGCATGTCGGTGTTTACAAGTTGTTAAGCACACATTGATATGGTTGTAGTTGTCATGTATGAGGTCATGATGTGTGGTTGATAAGGTCATGCATTTATGACTAGAGTATGGTTAGGATGATATCTATATGCTGTTATGATTATGTTTATACACATATTGTGCTAATCTGGTTGATCTTGCAGATGAGATATCCTCCCCAAACTATACTGAGGTATGTTGATTATGTTTATGTTTTGGTTTATTGACATGGTATGCTTTGTAGGAAAGAGATCAAGATGACTAGCAATATGGTAGACTACAACTCACGAGATTTTCCCTATGGATCAGATGATCATCGTGGTGTTGAGCACTCTTCTAACTTAACATACACATTGATAAGCTTTAAGGAAGAAATAAGAAGTTGCAAAGTAGATAATGACAGAATCATGTAGGAATAGGAGAAACAAGCAGAAGTCAATGCATTAAGCCTTCAGAGTTTGTCAGAGTTGCAGATATGGGGACCACTTCAGATCAGCCATGGGCAGGAGGATAGGACTAATGGGGTATATGACAATAGGTATCATGGTGGTCACAGGTCAGATAGGGATGACATGGTTAGATATGGAAGGCTCTTGGACACTTCATATAGAAGAGGTGATGAACACAAGTACTATTATAGTTATGGTTCTAACAAGCACCATGATCATCATTTTTATCACCCTTATAGGAGGAGTGATAAGGGATGTTTTCCGGATGAGCTTAAGAAAGCTAAGCCACCTACCTTTGATGGAGATTTGAAGAAGCCGGAGGATGTAGAGGCTTGGTTACTTGGGATGAAGAAATTATTTGAGTTGCATGAGTACACAGAGAATATGAAGGCCACAATATCTATCTCTAGCCTCAAAGGGAAAGCAGATATCTGGTGGGAAGATGTTAAATGAGTCAAATACATTAGGATAAAAGACTTGAGTTGGCATGAATTCAAAAGAATTTTCAGGAAGAAGTACTTATTAGAGAGGTACTATGAAAGTAAGGCTAAGGAGTTCTATGAGCTAAATATGGGATAAATGATAGATGAGGAGAATACGAACAAGTTCTTGGAGATATTGAGGTATCTTAAATATGAGCAAGCTAAAGTTTATAGATTTTTCAGTGGATTTCCATTAGCATTTAGAGATCGAATTGAGTATGATGAGCCTTAGTCACTTGAGGAAGTAATTGGGAAATTGGAACACCATTATGAGAAGTTCAAACATACAGACGAATATCAACAAGGTTGGAAAGGGAAAGACAAATCTAAAGGTAAATGGAAGCCAAAAAGAACAAGGCCTCAGAATGTAGAAGAAAAAGAGAATGTTGCATCATACAAGAAGTTTAATGTAGCTGGATAGGGACATGGGTCACATCAATAGAATAGAGGTGATAGTATAGGATGGTCGGAGTGTTGGACATGTGGTAAGGAACATCTTAAGATGGATTTTCCATAGAACTAGGGTGCTAGGCCTCATATTTATAGTGTACAGGAGGCGAAGACAATTGGGGATGTTGGGCAGAGCATTCAATGGATTCATGCAGTGTTGGATATCAAGCAGGTAGAGTGCGAGGAAAATGTTATCAAGATGGATGGTAAGCTTTGTGATCAAGTTGTTTCCATTTTGATTGACCCTGAATATAATTATAATTATGTCAGTCATAATCTGGTGGATAAGTATGGTTTGAATAAAGAAGTGCATGCAAAATCATGGTTAGTGCAGTTGGCTACAAGTACAAAGAAGAGAGTGTATCATTGGTTAATAGCTTGTGCATTCGATTTGAATGGTATGCCTACCTCAGAACGTCTGAATGTATTTCCTTTGGGATCATATAGTATGATATTGGTTATGGATTTGTTATACCTTCATAGGACCAAGGTAGATTGTTATGACAAAGCCATTGAGCACATGGATGACAATGTTGAGATTGCAACAAGATGATGGAGCTTAGTGAAAAGAGTCGCCTTCACTAAGTGGGCCCGAGGCTATTTTTGGCGCAAGTCTATTTTTAGACATATGGATCATGTATATGGATTGCAGGTTGATGTTTATGGATGATTGATCAAGTTGGAAAAAATAGATGGACTTCTATTTTTAGACCACAGCGGAGTGACACCACAGCGGAGTGACTGCTCAGTCTAAATATAGAACAGTCAAATATTATTAGCTCATAATAATATTTAGACTATAAACTTTGTCTTATTCTCTTGGAGCACTTCAGGATGAGCTACGGATGTGGTACATGCAGATCCCAGAAGGAAATACGTGGTTACCTATGGGATGACTAATATTTGCATGCAGGACTTCAGTTAGAACTCAAGTGAGTTGAGTTTAGTGGACTGGAGGTGCAGTTGATGGAGTTGTGTTCAGTTTAGCTTTGTTAAACTGGTTGTATTTAGTCTAACTGGCAAATAGACTAGAGATGAGTTGGGTGAATTAGTTATTAATTAATTCACAAGTTATTAACTCATAATACAACTAATGAATACATCAGTTAACTCAGTTGCATGTCAGTGCATGTTCAGTTCAGCAGGGACAGGTGTTAGAGAATCAATTGCTATCAGTTGCGACTATAGTTGTGCATCAGATCTTGCACAATCAAGGGATTGAGTATGCCAATGAGTTTTCCCACGTATTTTCCCACATTGTAGCTTGTGCTCATGTGATTTATCCAAGGAAATACGTGGTTGCCTTGGAATTATCATCAATTCTTGAGCAGGTATTGAGCAGCGGAGGCAGGCAAGCAGCGAAGGAGATTTGAGCCAGTGATTGATTCAGATCTGAGCTGTATTGTGTGTAACAGAGGTGGAGATATTTGTGAGAAGTATTATGCTGTGTAATGTTACATGACTCAATCATTAATATACAGATAGTTGGGGTTTTTAGCGAGATGCTTTCCCCGGGATACATACTGTGTTAATGTGTGAATGCTCTTGATGTTTTATTGTTATTGATGCTTGCTATATTGATGATCAACGTAGAGGAGCTTATGTATTGTGTATGTTTTCCACAATAGTATATGATCAGGATAATCTGAATATGTGTTAAATTATTCAAAATTTCTACATGGTATCACAGCTGTTGATCATCAGATCTACTATTCAGGAAGTGTTTACATTCTATTTCTCTAGGCAGAGCCTGTAATCGGGCTAGGTAGCCTCTGGATTCATCCTTCCTTTTGGAAGGTGAAATATCCGGTAAAAGCCCATACAGTCAATCTCTATATGAGAAATATTGTGTTCTCACGAATCTTAGATCCGAGGCGGTTGATTTGGTTGCTGGTGGAATTCGAATTTGCAGCAGTGTTTTCTTGGTGACAACGCAGCAATGTCTTTCAACGGATT
>APFE030113259.1:0-59331 GCA_000404065.3 Pinus taeda
ATGCATTTATAATGGGTCTAGATAACATATCTGCAACTTTATTATGTATGCCCTTTTTATATCTGATGACTAAATGAAACTGTTGTAGGAACCCCATTCACCTGTAGTGTCTTGATTGCTGCAACTTAGTTTAGGAGTGTAGATATTGAAGTGGTTGATGATCAGTATGGATAACTATTTCTTTGACCATTAAGTAATGTTTCCACTTTTTCACACTATGTACTAATGCATACAATTCCTTATGATATGTGGGATAGTTAACTACTGCAGAGTTAAACGTCTCATAATGATAACATATGGGTTTACCGTATTGTATCAACACTGCTCCCATGGCATAGTCATTGACATCCGTTTGGATCTCAAATGGTCTTTGAAGGTCGGGTAGTGCTAGTACAAGTGTTGTACTAATCTTTTCTTTCAAGGTGTCGAAGGCTTTCTGTTGTTTGCCTCCCCACTAAAACACCTTGTTCAGTCCTATTAAAGCATGTAAGGGAGCTGCAATTAAGGAAAAGTTAGAAATGAACTTTCTCCAATATTGTGCTGCTCCTAAGAAGCTTCTTACTTCTGTAGCAGATTTGGGTTTAGGCTAGTTTATAATGACTGCAACCTTAGAGGGATCTATCTTCAATACACCACCCCATACTATATGTCCCAAATAATTCAAAGCTGTTTTGCCAAATTCACATTTTGAGAGTTTAACATAAAGTTTTCTCTTTTCAAAACATCTAATGTTTGCTTAACATGCTTTAGGTGTCTTTCCCATGTTTTGCTAAATATAATAATGTTATCCAGATACACAATAAAAAAATCATCAAGAAAAGGTCTGAGTACATCATTCATCATTCTCATGAAAGTAGCATGAGCATTAGTTAAGCTGATAGGCATAAATAGCCACTCATACAATCCCTACGTTGTTTTGAAAGCAGTCTTCCATGCATCTTGTTTTGTAACTCTAACCTGATGATATCCACTTTGCAAGTCTATCTTGGAAAAATAAATAGCTTCCTTTAACTGATCCAATAGATCATCTATGTGAGGAAGGGGATGACGATTTTTGATTGTTATCTTGTTCAGTGCCCGATAATCAATGCACATTCTCCACGAGCCATCTTTCTTTTTCACCAAATTATTGGAGATCCACATGGTGATGTGCTAGGTCTGATAAACCCTTTCTTGAGCAACTCTTGCACTTGCTTCTTGATTTCTGCATTCTCTAAAGCGGACAACCTGTA
This sequence comes from Pinus taeda, assembly GCA_000404065.3. Taxonomy (NCBI): domain Eukaryota; kingdom Viridiplantae; phylum Streptophyta; class Pinopsida; order Pinales; family Pinaceae; genus Pinus; species Pinus taeda. The sequence continues at coordinate 1,233 of APFE030113259.1, forward strand.
CACTCTGATGTTAGGCAATGGAGCATCTTGCTGCAAATTAATATCATGCACTATTTCCTTTTTGGGTGGTAGACCTTTAGGTTCTTGAAATAATATATCATACTCTGCAACAACCTTTTCTAAATCAGCGTGTTGTTTAACATCACAGCCCTCAAATACATTGGTTTTATCATGTTTCTTTTCCTTCACAACCATCAGTAAAAATTGTTTGCATGAATTTACAATTCGTTTCATCTGTGCTGAGTTTATGAGAGTATAAATATTATTGAGCTTATGAGCTCTTACAAGATATTCGATTCCATATATAACGAGAAGATACTTGTTCTCAGCTCTATAGAAAATAGATTTTCTATCATACAAGTAAGGACTTCCTAAAAAAATTCCACATATATCCAAAGGAATTATATCTAACTCAACCTCATCTACAAATGTTGACCCAAAAGAAAGCTTAAGTTTGCATTGTCTAGTCACTTGAAGTTGTGCTTTATCACTTAACTAACTTAATGGGTATGGTTTCTTGTGAGGTGTAGTTAGTAATCCCAGCTTCTTTACAATTGCTTCAGAAATTAAATTTACTTGTGAGCCACTATCAAACAAAGTATCAATCTTTTGATGTTTGGAAATAACTCGAATATGGAAAATCTCATGTCTTTTTCTCTCATTTTCTTCATCAATAGTAGATTGTGCAAAATTACTAGTAGATGCTTCAGAATTCTTACCTTTTATACCTGTGGCTGTAATGGTTGTTTCATCTCCTGAGTCTGACCCCAAATCTCGCTGAATAGCTACAGAAGTATTCTTCTTCTTGCCCTCGAACTTCTTAGGTCTCAGCTCTGGATGTAGGATCTAACAGTGCTCATCATCATGCTCCTCCTTCTTACAGTGAGTACATGAGGACTTTCTCCTTTGTACAGTGTTTGCCTTCCTCACTTTCCATTTTTGTTTTCTTTTCTCGTTATTCTTGCTTGCATTGGGTTGGGATGATCCCCCAACTTTTGGGTTCCCATTCTTTCCTCTAGCTTCTAGATGTGTAGCTTGAACAGATACCTCATCTAGACTAGAGGGATTAAACATTAGGATAGTGTGCCTCATGTAGTTGTGCAGACCACCTATGTACTTCAACAGAGTATCAGGTGAGTCTAATGAAATTCCTAGAATTAAAGCTGTCTTCCTAAAATCTTGGGTGTAACTTTGTACACTTTGCCCTTTCAATTGGTGAAGAGTTTTCCAGCTCATCATGGCTCGTTGCATGTAAGCCAGTGGATAGAACTGCTTTTTGATTGTAGAAACAAATTCACTCAAGACATAAAGAGTCTTACCATGTTTCTTCATGTCATCTTGGGTCCTGCCTTCCCACCAAACCAAGGCAGTTCCCCCAAGGCGTAGGCTGGCCAGTGGAATCTTTCTCTTGTCTAAATCGATACTCTGCACTCTACAATAAACATCAATTTGTCTGATCCAATTGTCCAACTTTTCTGCATTCAACTCTCCATCATATATTGGTAAATCAAATTTAACATCTAGTTTAATCAAAGATGCTTTCTTTCTATGTTAAGGGCTATTAGGAGGTACGAGAAAGCTTTCTTCTTTCCCTTTGCCTTTGAAGTGGTCATGGAGGAGAGATTATTTTTCCCCCTTATCGTGTTTGGAGCCTGATGATTCCTCATCTTTATGTTTTCTAAATTCCTTATACATTTCCTCTACCATGGACCTTGTTGTTGGCATTATGATACAGGTGTTGCCCTTGATGGCAACTCACTTAGAGGTATGATACAGGTGTTGTCCTTGATGACAACTCACTCAGATGACAGATCATAGTGTAGCAGGTCAAGAGAAAGGTATACATAGGTTAACCTTGATGAAAGTGCGTATACACGTGGGTTATTAGAACAAAAGGCGCGTATATGTACACACGCAACTTCATAGAAGGAAAGGTGTGTACATGTTGGAAAACTAAGTTTTGGTTTGTGGTATTTGGTCCATGGTATTTTGGTATTGGTCCATGGTATTTGGTCCGAAGCGTTGACCCTAGGTATTGGGTCCAAGGTATTGGTCCTACATGGTTTTGGACCATGGTATTAAGAGAGGCCTAAACCTATATAAGGAGAAGATCATTAGGCCAAAGGGGAAAGTGAGAAAGTGATGATTATCTGATGAAGTGTGAGATCTAGTATGCAGGTTATGGGTTTGTGATGCTTTGCTTGATCTGAACCAAGGATACACCCATGTGGATGATGATGAATGATGGATCGGGATCTTAAGGCTTGGAATGTTTTATCATTATATGGTTTGATCTTGGATAAACTAGATCTGAATTATTGACACATGTTTATTCTATAAATGTTATGTTCTGGGTATAATTGATGTCTGGAATAGCTGCAAAGTTATAAGTTAGAATTTGCAAATCTATACGCGGGTTCGCTTTGGTAAAAGAGTGTATACACGCAGGTTGGGTTCATCAGAGTAGCGTATACAGTATGAAGTATGATATTTTGAAGTTGCAATTGGATCTGCTTGTTATTGCAAAGTTCTGTGTTCTGGTGACTGTGTTGTTGATAGCGTTTTCAGTGTTTCAGTATTGGGTGATTCAGAGATCAATGATGCAGATGTAGTTGATGGATGTATTGTAGTAGTGATTGATTTTGTGCTTCAATGTTGTTGATGGGTCTAGTATGAAAATTGGATGAAACGTGGCCTTCAGGTTATGGTATTGTGCTTTAGGAGTATCCAGTATGAAAATTAATGAAACATGGTCCCTGGAGGAAAAAAGAAGATCGTAACCTTCGGTAGGTCAGTGCCTACGTATTGGTAAACATATCAGCCAATACAAAAGCCAGGGGGTTGGAGCTCCCTTCCAGTAGAAACTGGAGAACAAGAGAAGGCTGTAGACTTCTGTAGGTAGAACCTTGCGTACTGGTATAAGACTACACCAGTACATAAATATTGTAAAAAGAAGTTTCTTATTAAAAGAAGATAGAGACGAATTGCATCAGGTGGTTTTCACCCACATTGGGTTTCCACCTTATATCTTGGTGTTCATGTGTGCTTCTTATGTGTGATGGTTTGTTTTGTTTTACTGCAATTGTTTACTATTAACGAAGTTCTGATGCACTGATTGAAGATCAACATATAATGGATTAATTGAATCATAAGTTTATTGGATATACACTAGTTGCATTAGACGCAGATGCATGTACACATGGGTTCCCTTAACTGAAGTGGCGTATATATATATCTGAGTATGGAAATGAAAAAGTGATTGATTTAATAATACTAATTCACCCCCCCCTCAGTATTATTTCCAACAATTGGTATCAGAGCAGGTCCTTCGTAGAAGCTTGATCGCTTGAAGGAGATCCGTAGAACAATGGGAAAGAAAGCGCGTCAAAAGAGGAAGACAACTCAAAAGAACAATGACATCCTACCGTTAAGTGGAAGCAAGTATTCAGGTTCTGAATCACCTTAGATTGAAGATGAACAAGCAAATGAAGCATTAGATAAAATCATAGACCAACAAGATCTACTTAGCAAAAGGGAGAGTTCCCTCAAAGAAGAAATTATTAGCTTAAAATCTCAGCTGGAATGTGCCTTCAGAGTTCGTCAAATGCTACAGGAGCTGAATCAAGAACAATAAAAAGAGATTCTCAAACTAAGGCAACAAGTGGAAGAAGGAAGAAAGTCTGAAGAAATTTTGAAGAAGCAATGTCTGGAAAAGGAAGAACAACATCAGGTTGAGGTAAATATCTTAAAAGGTAAATTAGAAGAAAAGGATAAACTATTACAATTTCAAGATAGTACCAAGATTTTGGATGATATTCTTAGTAGTCAAAGGTCGCCTGCTATCAAAACTGGTCTTGGGTTTTATGAATATGTTGAAGGTGAATCTAGCTCACAAGGTGAGGCAAGGAACTTTAATGAGAAATCTGAAATGCTCAACAAGAAGATGAGAGGACAACCCCATCAACAACCAAGGAAAGAAATTTCTCTGAACTATGGAGATGATAGATGATTATTTCCCCCGATGAATAATGTTGAATGTTATGTATGTCATAATCCTGGACATGTTGCAACCAGATGTAGAAGTAGAATTGTTCGAGTCTGTCACACAGAAAGATCATCACGTTCCAGGTACTTCAAGGGATATTGTTTTTCTTGCAATATGTTTGGTCACAAATCCATTGACTGCTATAGGAGGAATAGGAAACATGTAAGATGTTATGCATGTAACAAGCTTGGACATATAGCAAAGGAATGGAGGAGAAGATTTTGGGCACCATACCAAAAGGAGAAAACATCATCACAGTTGAAGATATGAAAGAAAAAGGAAGTATAGCCAGAAAGATGTGGCATAGCAGAGTACACAAACATGACAGACTCAGAGGAAGCTGAACATGTGGAACATCAGTGTTCTAAATCTCATATGAAGGTTTCATGAAGATAAGTCACGTATATACGCGAGTTGGACGCTGCACAGTTGCATATATGATGATTCTGAAGAAAAGCAATAGTACAAAAGTCTGATATGGTTTTGTCACTGTTTGATGATGGCATAGCATAGGTTCAGGGGGATCATATACTTCAAATAATGCATTGTTAGAATTTTTATGAGAAGTCTTTGGTGATGATGCTTATGTAGCTAAATGATACATCTTGCTACTTATGGTTTGTTGGTCAAAAGAATGGTATTGCAGGTTGCAGGTCTGGATGTGGGTGACAGATGCTTATAGTGCAGGTCATATGGTGTATGATCGCTACTGATAACTGTCATGGTCTTGTTTAGGTACTTGGTCTTTGTGAGTCATATGATGTATCTTGTTACCCCACTATGCATGGGATGGATGATGTAATGGTTCTTGTGTTTGAGTCATGTTTAAACATTTGATATATCCCCACTTGGTTGGGTGGATGAGTCAAAATGGTGTATTCCCACTTGGTTGGGAGATTGATGTATGTATAGATTCATGTTATGATTTTGAAAACCTTGCATGTGCTCAGGGGGAGCATGGAAAAATTGGTACATCTTGGCATGTACAAAGGGGGAGCTCAATCAGAGATTTCAGCAGGTACTCAGGGGGAGTATGGATAGCAGAATGTGTATCAAGGAAGAAAATATCTTGGTCCACCCTTTGCCCTTGATGTCAAAGGGGGAGAGTGACTTGGTGTGGTGGTTGCCATCAAGTCTAAAGGGGGAGATTGTTCACATTATGATATAGGTGTTTTCCTTGATGGCAACTCACTCAGAGGTATGATACAGGTGTTGTCCTTGATGACAACTCACTCAGATGATAGATCATAGTGCAACAGGTCAAGGGAAATGTATACGCAGTTTAACCTTGATGTAAGTGCGTATACACGCTAGTTATCAAAACAAAAGGTGCGTATACGTACACACGCAACTTCAGAGAAGGAAAGGCGTGTACATGTTGGAAAACTAAGTTTTGGTCTATGGCATTTGGTCCATGGTATTTTGGTATTGGTCCATGGTATTTGGTCTGAAGTGTTGACCCCAGGTATTGGGTCCAAGGTATTGGTCCTACATGGTTTTGGACCATGGTATTAAGAGAGGCCTAAACCTATATAAGGAGAAGATCATTAGGCCAAAGGGGAAAGTGAGCAAGTGATGAATATTTGATGAAGTGTGAGATCTAGTATGCAGGTTATGGGTTTGTGATGCTTTGCTTGATTTGAACCAAGGATGCACCCATGTGGATGATGATGAACGATGGATCGGGATCTTAAGGCTTGGAATGTTTTATCATTATATGGTTTGATCATGGATAGAATAGATTTGAATTGTTGACGCATGTTTATTCTGTAAATGTTGTGTTCTGGGTATAATTGATGTCTAGAATAGCTGCAAAGTTATAAGTTAGAATTTTCAGATCTGTACGTAGGTTCGCTTTGGTAAAAGTGCATATACATGCAGGTTGGGTTCATTAGAGTATTGTATATAGTATGAAGTATGATATTGAAGTTGTAGTTGGATCTAGTTGTTATTGAAAAGTTTTATTGTTTGTTTTGTGTTCTGGTGATTGTGTTGTTGAAAGAGTTTTCAGTGTTTCAGTATTGGGTGATTCAGAGATCAATGATGCAAGTGTAGCTGATGGATGTATTGCAGTGGTGATTGATTTTGTGCTTCAATGTTGTTGATGGGTCCAATATGAAAATTGGATGAAACGTGGCCTTCAGATTATGGTGTTGTGCTTCAGGAGTATCCAGTATGAAAATTAATGAAACGTGGTCCTTGGAGGAAGAAAGAAGATCGTAACCTTCGGTAGGTCAGTGCCTACGTATTGGTAAGCATATCAGTTAGTACAAAAGCCAGGGGGTTGGAGCTCCCTTCCAGTAGAAACTGGAGAACAAGAGTAGGTTGTAGCCTTTTGTAGGTAGAAGCCTGCGTACTGGTATAAGACTGCACCAGTACATAAATATTGTAAAAAGAAGTTTCTTATTAAAAGAAGATAGAGACAAACAACAGTAGGTGGTTTTCACCCACATTGGGTTCCACCTTATTTCTTGGTGTTCATGTGTGCTTATTATGTGTGATGATCTGTTTTGTTTTACCGCAACTGTTTACTATTAATGAAGTTCTGATGCACTGATTGAAGATCAACATATAATGGGTTAATTGAATCATAAGTTTACTGGATATACACTAGTTGCATTAGATGCAGATGCATGTACACGTGGGTTCCCTTAACTAAAGTAGCGTATATATATATATATATATAATATATATGAGTATGGAAATGAAAAAGCGATTTGATTTAATAATATTGATTCACCCCCCCCCCCCCCCCCAGTATATTTCCAACAACCATGGCCAGGAAACTATTTATAAATTGTGGGTCTGGGCCCACAGAACCTTCCTTCGACATTTTCTTCTGAGGATAGACTCTTCCAATTTTAGGATTAGTTTCGACCAACTCTCCTTCTCCTAATTTGAGCTTTGATCTACTTAGCATTCAACAGCTAAATCCAACACAAGCTTGTCTAACCTTAACAACCTATAGGTTTGATACCACTTGATTTGAAATCACCCCTAGGTGACCTCAGGAATTTAATGAAGGTATTATAGACTCATGTGTTGGTGTGTGTGTCTATGCTATCTTAGACAATGGATCGATAAGATTACGAAATACACAGACACTTGAAACAATAAGAGATCACAGTAGGAAAAACATAAACACAACAAAATTTAATAAGGAGTTCACCTAATCCTCTTGGGCTACATCTCCTGGTCTAGCCTTTAGTGGTGGCCTTTTTATTATGTCTTTAAAACAGAGTTTTACAATAAGGAGCTCAATCTGAGTCTCACTTGACAGAGGATGATTAGTAGGATGGCACTTGGAATTCCCAAGTCCTTACAGTTCACAGACTCCCCTTACCGAATTTCAATCTCAATTGGTCTCTGTCTACTCGATGCTGCCATTACTCTGATGGTTAGCTCAACTTCTCTGTTCTCTGCAACTTTGCCTCTCTTTTTTTGTCTCTCGGCCTTCAACTTCTTCACTACTTTCCCCTCCCCTGTCCCTGTCAGCTCATGGCTTTAAAGCCAATTCGTTCCTCCGACTATTCGTTTCTGCTTCCGGCTCTCTGGATCGCCTACCTTTTTCCACTAGGTCTCCTCTGCCCTACGTCAAAATCGTTGTGTAACGCTTCGAAGAGAGGTGGCCACCTGTCTCTTTGTGAACTGAGTGTCAGTTCTTCCTGAACGATCGTTTTTTCTGTTATTTCCCAGATGCCTGCTAAACGGATCCTTCTGTCGACTCATCGGTCGAATCAGACTTCAAATCTTATGTGCCGCAGTTTATTTCTCCCTCGAGTCTGGACATCCATCAGGTTGAACCTCCACTATTGATCTGGAACCCCTAGATCTTATGGTCTTCGCTCATATCGCACGGTTGAGTTGCTCAATCGTTACTCTGTGATGTAAGCGGTTTTTCTCTCTCATCCACTGGACACGCGTCATTCAGTGTATGGAATCGCTTGGTCCTTGGCCAAACCCACTTATCACTCGAAATGCCTTTGATATTTTGCCAGTTTTGAGCGCGGGACTTTCCTTGTCAGTTTTAGTGCTTTCCCATGGTTTTCCGATTTCCCTTATGACCGAGCGCTTGGGGCTTTTCCTCTTCAAGGGGTTTTGCCTAGCGATACGAGATTAGCACTTTGCACTAATCGTGTATTAGAAACAGCCTCCATTCTAGATCTAAGTTTCCCAATTGCCATTTTTGCACCATGCACAGTCTCTAAGAGCCAACGGTCAATGCGCTTTGACTGAAGGTCCTCGTTGTTCTGTGCTCGCTGCAAATTGCCATTATTCAGAGGTTATTTCTGATAGCTATAAGATTTCTTGAAGTCTATCATTTATTCTTAAAAATCATGGAATTGTTTGAGGATCCAATTCGGATCACCAGCCTAACCACTAAACCATGACACGTGACTTATTCCACGAAGATTGTCCGATTAAGCTAACTGTTTGCATTAAAATGTGAATTTAGTGCTAATCCGACTTATCTGAGAGAAAATCATGCTTAGCATTAATTAACCCACAATTTATTTTGGTGGAATGTTTAGTGGATCCCTCCAAATTCAACGGAAACTCCAAGTTTAGTGGAGTTAATTGGAGTTCCTTGAGTTTAAGAGGAGGTTTTCTAGGAGAAAGCAGTTTTGGTCATAACAGGAGAAAAATTCGACCAAACTGAGATCAAGAAACGGTGTTCCTAGCTGATTTGAGCATTCTGAAAACATTGAAGTAGGTTTCAGGAGTAATAGAGCTTTTTAAACATAATTTTTACCATTATTGAGCTAATACAGAGGCCCAAGCCATGGAAGCTGGACCAAGGAGATGTAGACTAGGAGGGGTGAACTAGTTCATCAAAACACCATGTTAAGTGTTCTTTTGAATGATTTATTGTACGTTTGATTGTTTTTGTTCGGAACTTGTGTTTCATGTTATTTATCTCATGAACTTAACATAAAACTTGTTAAATTTACCTGTTTACATTCACAAACACCATAAGAAAAATTATGCACATGAAGCAATGGACAAGAATTTGTTAATAAATTTGAAGTTGAAATTAGCACAACAAAACTAACATTCAACAATAGATCAAGTTGGTATCAGAGCAAAGGTTATTTGATTGATTGCTTGAGTTTGTGAAAGTAGGGTTTTAATGGTTGCAAATTGTTTATGCTTACAAGGTTAAAGTTGCAGAGAGGAGAAAGGAAACTATTGGTAATAACTCCTGAGGTAATGCCCAGAAGAAGGAGAGCCACAAGGCCACAATCTCCACCCAAAGTTCCAATTCTAACTGCACTTGAAGCACCTAAATTTTTACCTTCAATTGAGATTGAGGAGGTACAAGTAGAACCAAAAACTGATCTTGAATCCAAAACCATCATGTTTGGAGCAAGAGAGACTGAAGGTCTTTCAGAAGAGGAATCATTCAAGAAATCTTTCTATGACTTAACTGACATGGTTAGAGTCCTCTATGAAGAGAGGAATACTAGAATGGCTGGAGAGAGTTCTAAGCCTCCACATGGAGAGGGAAGCTCAGGAGATAAAAAATATGAAAAGAAGGATTCAAAAGGTAATGGAGGAAAGCCTCCTCCATCTCCGCCATCTCCATCTTCCTCATCATCTTCATCATCCTCAACATCTCAAATAGCAACATCTTCCACTTCCACCACAAAAACTATTCATACTCATTGAAAAACCCAAAAGGAAAAATCTCCCTTACTCAAATTGGACATTAAGTTTGAACTTCCCATATACAATGGTGAGGTGAATGTAGAAAAGTTAGAGAATTGGATTCGGCAATTGGAGATTTACTACAAAATTCATAACCTTCAAGGAGATGACATAAAGATATAGTTAACTTCATTGAGGCTAGAAGGAGCAACATAAGTATGGTGGGAAGCAAAGACTCAAGAGGAAATACAAATTCATGTTAAGATATCCATTTCTTGGGTTGAATTTGTTTATGCAATTAAATGATATTTTTATCCTTTAGCCTATATGCAAAAAGCCATTATGAGTTGGCAGAATTTTGGGCAATTTAAAGGCCAAACAGTTCAAGACTATACCCAGGAGTTTAGGAAGAGCGCTTTGTTGTCAGGAGTAAACTTGAATTCCTGAGATAAACTGTTGAAATATATTGGGGGTTTACATTCCTACCTAAAAAATACTATCCTTATGTTCAATCCAAGCAATTTGGATGAGGTATGTGTGTAAGCCACACACCTTGAAGCAAGGGGAAAGACATTCATGAAGAAGGTAGTAAGAAGAAGCCATTCAAGGGTAAGGAGAAAGACAAGGGAGAAAATGGAAGGGAAAGAAGAATGCAAGTGTGAAGAAAGAAGGGAAGAGAAATATATGCCAACATTGTTCCAAAGTTGGGCATGATGAAACCCATTGTTGGAAATTACATCCCGAACTAAGGCCTAAGAAACCAAACAATAAGGGAAAACAAAAGATGACTGATACCACACAACATAATATTGGATTAGATTCTGGTGATGAGACCAAGATTTCAGACATGGTCACAAAATGAAAAGAAGATGTTGCAAGCACTAGTTCCTCACATAGTCATAACAACACTCCAAATGAATAATAAAAAATAGAGTTGTTCCATGTAACGGTAATTTCAAATCATACAAATATTGATGCATTATTTGATCGTGGGTCACAATGAAACTTAATTTTAGAAGACTTGGTAAAAAATCTTAACCTTGAAACTGTACCTCATCATAAGCCATATCTGTTGGGTTGGATAGTCAATAATGCAATTTTACAGATTACAATGAAGTTCTTATTCAAGTTTGCCATTACTGAAAAGTTCATTGATGAAGATGAGTTAGATGTAATCTCACTTGACATATCAGGAATCATTTTGGGTATTCCATATTTGTATGATAGGAAGACATTATTTTATCACCATGAGAACATAAACTTATTGCTCAAGAATGGAGTGGAGTACATTGTGAAAGCCCATCACAAAAATTTGAACATTTATTTGGTTAATGCAGGGTAGATGAAGAGACTGGTAAATGCAAGTATAAATTTTGTGCTTCTCATGATCAAGAAAAATAATGATATTGATTATGAATCTTTTGAAGGTTGTGATGAAAAATTAAAATCTGATTTGTTTGATGTGGTACAAAAGCATAGTGAGATGTTTCAGGAACCAAAGGGGTTACCTCCCAAGCGGGGAATTCAGCATGAGATATAGCTACAACGAGATGTTCCAGTTCCAAACTTATCCAGGAGGATCTCGTCAGATTAGTTGCACAACTCATCGTTAGTGTTCAGTGTCATTGTCAGCATTCAGTGTCATCGTCAGTGTTTCATGTCGTTGTCAACATTTAGTTCAGTTTCGATAGTATTGCTTGTGGTTCAGGTTATCCAGGTGATGTTTATGGTTTTTCATGGTGTTCAGGATGATTCAGGTGATGTTAATGGTTTTCATGGTAATGTGTTTGTATTTGGTTGTCGGCAAGTGTTCATCGATAGTTCTACTAGTGTTGATCATCGATGAAGGTTTTTGCCATCCATGTACAAGGTTAGGTTGTCGTCATGAGACAAATGTCGCTTTGTGACATTTGGGGGAAAATGAGTTTTTTCTCTATTTTGATGTAAATTCCTAACCCAAACATAATCATAAAACCCTAACCTAAGTCGTAAACCCTAACCTAATGTATTACTTTTATGCATTAGAAGTGTATTAAAACTACATTTCAATACATTAAAGCCTAATTCTATACCTAATGAACCATACAACCTAAGTCTAAACCTATCGAACTTCAATACAATACAAAAATATGTAACAAAAATACAAATCCTAAGCTAAATGAATCTCAGGCTATGAAACATATTATAAAACATTATAAAACAATGCAAATACATATACACAGGCCCTAACTGCCACCCCTAACTGTAGCGGACCCGCAAAGGGTCGAGTGCATGTGAACAAGGCCTGGAGTTAACTGTCAGCTTGGAGTTCACCATCAAAGTTTACACAGTCCCTATAATGCGTTGGAGACTGCAGTTATAAGCCATGATATGTGACCAGAATGACTAGCAGCCACGATGGCGAAAATTGGTTACAGTTAACTGTAGCAGAAACTACGGGGGTATGTAACATGTGAATAGGTTTCAGTTATGTCAACCTGAACTGCCAAAGATTTGATAGAGGAACCATTGGAGGTGGAATATTGTGGTTAGACTGTAGATGGTCACCCGTAATCGTCAACCTCCTTCGCTCGGTCAGCAAGCCACCAACGAATTGGTTTTTTCCATATGGTTCAAAAATTGGTTTTTGTTATGGTTTATTCTAAATTTAATATAAACACCATGCCAACCTATCCTATGTGTCATTGTACAACTAGAACGAGGCTACAAACCCATCCAGAATGCAACCAGTTCAAATCGAATTCAACCAAAGGAGGTTTGAATGTACCTGTAGGCTTATAAGAGGCAGTTTTTGTTCGTTGAAGTGGATGTTGGTGGTTTTTGGTTTTTGTATGCAGATTCTAGAGGTCATAGGCAGTTTTGTTTTTAGTGTAACAGGAGCATCCAGAGTTGGAATTGGGAATCATGATAAGTGTTGGAAAGCTGATTCAAAGAGATTCCTTTTGATAGTAATCAGAAGTGCCTGCATGCACATTCAGTCTGGTCTATTCTTTGTGTAATCGAACTTGTTAGTTTCAATCCTAATATAGCGGTCACCCATCTTGAAAGCGGACCCAGAGACGTAGTCCATCAAGGACGAACTCCATAATCAACTTTGCTATCTAGTATCACTATGTTTTTACTATTTTCACTTTTGTTATGCATCTTACTTATGTTTAATTAGTTTTCGTAAAGTCCTTCTTAATCAGTTTCCTCAATTTCCGCACTTTCAGCTAACATTAAATTCATTAATGGCTAATCATTTCTACATTGGTTTTAATAAATCATCATTCAGATCATATAATTTGGTATTAGAGCAAGTTGCAAATGTATAATTTTCCATTGAATGTTAGCTAGGTCAAAGTCACAATGAGGAGAAGGAATCCTTGAGCAGATCGATCCAGAGATTGGAAAGCGACGAGTCGTTCATAAGTCGACCATGATAGGATATGATGCAGGTGAAAACACTGAAATTAAGATGAGTGATGAACAGTTTCAGCAAGTATTCTTGACTATGTAGCATATATCGGGAGAACTATATGAAAATAAGAAGGCGAGAGATGCAGCTTCTTCTTCAAAGACATCGAAGAAGGACAAAGGTAAAGGCAAGGCCGATAAACCACCTTCACCTCCATCATCTCCATCATCATCTTCTTATTATTCTTATTCTTTCAGTGCAGAATCTGAAATAGAAAAGAAACCTAAGAAAACATCTCTTTTGAAACTCGATGTGAAATTTGAGTTTCCTATTTATGATGGTGAAATGAATCGTGAAAAGTTAGATAACTGGATTAAGTAGTTACAAGTGTATTGTCATATTCAGAACATTTCTAACAATGAAACGAAAATTCAGTTAGCTACATTTAGAATGGGGGGAACAACTTTAATTTGGTGGGAAAGTAAAAATCAAATAGATGTAAATCGAAAAGGAAAAGTCATCTCGTCATGGTCTAAGTTTTTAAAAGCTCTTAGGAAACAATTCTATCCTTTAGGATACATGCAGCAAGTTGTTATTGATTGGCATCATCTGAGGCAAGGTAAAGGGTAGAGTGTTCATGATTTTACTCAGGAATTCAGAAAGAAAGCATTGGCGCTTGGTATTTCATTAGATACATGTGAAACTTTGCTAAAATACATCGACAATTTACATTCATATTTGCAGCATACATTATTGATGTTTAATCTTGATGATTTTGATGAAGTGTGTGTTCAGGCCATACATATTGAATCAGGTGGAAGACCATTCAAGTTTTCATCGTAGTCATCCAAAGAGTTGGAAATCAAATATTCCAATGACAGTAAAGGGAGGAACAATTCGAAGAGAAAGAAATCAATGATAGCTTATAAGGAAAGACCTACTTGTTCTCATTGACAGAAAATCGGTCATGATGAATTGAAGTGTTGGAAACTTCATCCAGAACTTAAGCCCAAAAATTTCCTTAAGGAGAAGGATGAAAATAAGGCAATTGCAGTAGTCCAATAAGATCTAGGTTCAAATTCATGTGATGAAAGGAGGATAACTGCTATGGTTACGACAGGTAAAAATTTTGACACTGGTTCAAGTTTGAAAACTATTGCATCTTTATCAAACATAAATACTTGAAATGAGGATAAAAGAGTTGAATTGTTTAACATAAGGATAAATTCTAAGCATACAAAGATAGAATCATCCAAGACCTTACCCATTAGGATGGCTAAATAAATCAACTCAGATAAAATTAATGAAACAGTGTTAATTAAGATTTTCCATTACAACTAATTACATTGATGAAGTGGAATTAGATGTGGTTCCAGTAGACATATGTGGAGTTGTCTTAGGAAGTCCTTATCTTTATGATTGTAATGCAGTATTTTACAGGAGAGAACATAAATGTCACCTTAACAAAGATGGGGTTGAATTTATTGTTAGGGAACATCAAAACAAAAATCATTTGAATATTAATGCTAATCAGATGAAGTGATTAATAAGTTCAAATAAGAGATTTGTAGTCACGTGTGTAAAGGAACAACATAACAATAAACATGATGCTTTTTTAGGTTATGAGTCTTAGCTTAAATATAGTTTGATTAAAGAGATAGAAACTATTCCAGTTCTATGTAAAACCAAACATCTTACTCATAAGTAGGGAATAGAACATGAATAGCAGTTTGTGCCTAAAGATCCTCTTCCTATTGTCAGAATGAATCAATTCAGTTCAAGTTTGGAAATTAATAGGTACAAGGATATAGGTCAGAATTGGGGAAAATCAGTGTTCAATTTCTCTTATATTGTGTCACCAATTCATGTTTCGAACAATTTGGAAACCTCTTTTCATGTGGAGAGGAAACCTCTTTGTTTTCATATCCAAGCCTTTTCTAAAGTAGTTTACATAGTCCCTAAACTGCTTGTGACATAGTCATGAGACAAATGTCTCTTTGTGACATTTTGGGGCAAATGGGGTTTTTCTCTATTTTGATATAAAGTCCTAATCCATACCTAATCCTAAAACCCTAACCTAAGTCCTAAACCCTAACCTAATGTATTACTTTTATAAATTAAAGCCTAATTCTATACCTAATGAACCATACAACCTAAGTCTAAACCTATCGAACTTCAATACAATACAAAACTATGTAACAAAAATACAAACCCTAAGTTAAATGACTCTCGTGCTATGAAACATATTAAAAACCATTATAAAACAATGCAAATACATATATACAGGCCCTAACTACCACCTATAACCATAGCAGAGTTGTGAAGGGTCAGGTGCATGTGAATGGAGCCTCAAGTTAACTATCGGCTTGGAGTTCACTGCCAGAGTTTACATAGTCCCTAAACTGCATCAGAGACCGTAGGTATAAGCCATGATATTTGACCAGAATGACTAGCAGTCGCGGTGGCGGAAATCGGTTACATTTTACTGTAGTGGAAACCACGGGGGTATGTAACATGTGAACAGGTTTCAGTTATGCCAACCAAAACCGCTAGAGCTTTGATAAGGGAACAACCGAAGGTGGCAGCTTGCGATTAGACCGCGGCTGGTCACATGTAACCACCAAACTCCTCCACTCGGTCAGCAAGCCACCAATGGATTCATTTTCATCATATGGTTCAAAAATGGGTTTTTGTTATGGTTTATTCTAAATTTAATATAACCATCATGCCAACCTATCCTATGTGTCATTGTACAACTAGACCGAGGCTCCAAACCCATCCAAAATGCAACCAATTCATCTTGAATTTAGCAAAAGGAGGTTTGAATGTACCTGCAGGCCTATAAGAGGCAGTTTTTGTTCATTGAAGTGGATATTGGTGGTTTTGGTTTTTGTATGCAGATTCTGGAGGTCATAGGCAATTTTGTTTTCAGTGTAACAAGAGCATCCAGAGTCAGAATTGGGAACCGTGATAGGTGTTGGAAAGTTGATTCAGAGAGTTTCCTTTTGAAAGTGATCAGAAGTGCATGGATGCACATTCAATCTAGTGTATTCTCTGTGTAATCTAACTCCTTGGTTTCAATCCTAATAAAGCAGTCGCCCATCTTGAAAGTGGACCCTGAGACGTAGTCCATCAAGGACGAACTCCGTAATCAACTTTGTTGTCTGGTATCACTATGATTTTAATATTTTCACTTATGTTATGCATCTTACTTATGTTTAATGAGATGTCATAAAGTCCTTCTTCTTAATTAGTTTCCTTGATTTCTGCACTTTCAGCTAACATTCAATTCATTAATGGCTAATCAATTCTACATTAGTTTTAATAAATGATCATTTTAGATCAAAAACATAGGCATGTATCGCATGCCGATCATCGAGAGCATGGAAATCAAGAAGAAAATTCAAGAATTGTTGAACAAAGGTATCATACACCCATCTACTTCTCCATGTGGTTCGCCCATTTTCTTGGTGCCAAAGAAGGATGGGACTTGGTGCATGTTTGTGGATTTCCATTCACTGAACAAAATCACAGTAAAGAATCGTTATCCACTCCAAATAATTAATGATTTGCTTGATCAATTGAGGTGTGCAAATTATTTCACTAAGTTAGACTTACGAAGTGGTTATCATCAAGTTAGAATAGCTGAAGAGGACATTTGGAAAACCACATTTAAAAATAAACAAGGATTATTTGAGTGGCTCGTTATGCCTTTCGGTCTTACAAATGCTCCAACTACTTTCATTAGAGTTATGAATGATGTATTGAGACCATTTCTAGATGAATTTTTCATTGTTTACTTAGATGATATTCTCATATTTAGAAAATCCAGAGATGAACATGTCATGCATGTAAACAAAGTACTTGATGTCTTGAGAAAAGAACAATTATTTTAAAGATGTCGAAGTGTGAATTTGGCAAGAATTCTTTAGTGTATTTGGGAAACATTGTTGGAGGAGGTGAGTTGAAGATAGACCCCTCTAAGGTTGAGGTCATTTTGAAATGGCCTAAGCCCAATATAGTTACAGAGGTAAGAAGCTTTCTAGGGGAAACACAATATTGGAGGAAATTTATTGCTAATTTTCCTTCAATTGCAGCACCACTACATGCATTCACTAGTGTCAAGAAAGTCTTCCATTGGGGGGATGTACAACAGAAAGCATTTGATGCTTTAAATCAAAAGATCAGTTCAACGCCAATATTGGCTCTTCCAGATCTTAGACAGCCATTTGAGATTCAAAAGAATGCTAGTGATTACACCATGGGAGCAGTTCTTATGCAGCATGGTAAGCCCATTTCATTTCATTCTGAAATTTTTAATGGACCTGTGACTAACTATCCAACTTATTACAAAGAAATTTACACATTGGTACAAAGTGTCAAAATATGGAAACATTAATTGATGGGGAAGGAGACCATTATCCATACCAACCATCAACCATTGTAGTACTTATATTCATAGTCAAAGTTGTAGCAATCACGACACTTTAGATGGATGAGTTTTCTACAACAGTTTCATTTGGTTATCAAGTACAAAAAGGGAATCTACAATAAGGTAGCCAATATGCTTTCTAGGCCTATTATAAATTCATCTATTATCCTCAAGCGCAATTTTGTTTTGCATGAAAGTTACTTTGAGCAATATGCATATGAGAATGGCTTTCGAGATTTGTATGCAATCTTGAGTCAAGGAAACCAAATTGAAGAGTTAGATTACCATGTACATAATAATTTGTTGTATCACTTGGGGAAGTTATGTATTCCACAAGGAGAAAGAAACAATATCATAAGAGAGGCACACACTTCATTGATTGCTGGACACTTTGGTGTAGGCAAGACAATAGTGAATCTCTAAAGGTATTATTATTGGCCATGCATGTTTGACAATGTATCTCATTTTATAAGAGGATGTTCTTTGTGTGCAATAAGTAAGCCTAGGAATAGGAAACTAGGATTGTACACTCCACTTCTGGTACCTTCACGTCCATGGGAGAGTATCTCAATGGATTTTGTAGGAGGTCTTCAATTGTCAAGGAAAGGTCATCATTGCTTGTATGTAGTTGTGGACATGTTCAAAAAAATGTGTATTCTAACACCATGTAAAAAGAAAATTACAGCTAAACAAACAACTCATCTTTTCTTCCAAAATATTTGGGTTCATTTTGGTCTTCCTACTTCCATTGTAAGCAATCAAGATTCTCGATTTGTTGGGAATTTTTGGTCAAATTTGTGGGACATGATGGACACTAAGTTGAAGAAGAGTACAAGATTTCATCTGCAAACAGATGGACAAATAGAGGTGGTCAATAAAATAGTCATTCATCTTCTTAGAGGATATTGCAACAAACATCCCAAGTTGTGGGATGAATAGTGGAATTACATATAACATGCATACAACAGGGAAAATAATTATTCCACAAATACATCACCATTTGAGGCATGTTTTTGGTACTTGCCAAGATCACCAGTGGACATCATCTTTGAGAAATATGTCACCATCGATGGTCACAATGACATCGATAAGGCAAGGAAGTTCATAGAGAAAATTCAGTTGATACATCGTACAATGCAAGAACAACTTGAAAGAAGTCAGAGCAGCTACAAGGAAAGGCATGAAAAACACCATGTTGATCATAATTTCAAGTTGGAGACAAAGTTTGGTTATATATTAGCAAAGAGAGACTTCAAAAGGAAGGTAAAAAGCTTGAGCCAATCTGTTATGGTCCTTTCAAAATTCTGGAAAAGATTGGTAACAATGCATTTAAGCTAGATTTTACTCCTTATATGCAAATATACTCTGTTGTTAATGTTCAGAATATGGGATTGTTTGAGCCTCCTTTGATTGATGATCAAGGAGAGCATGTTCATCTTCCATCAATAGATGATTTCTCATCAGAATATCTTGATGAACTTTAGCAGGATCTCATACTTGACAGAAGAACCAGAACTTCAAAAAGAGGGAATGTCAAATACCTTATTGTGGGACTCAAGGGACAAAAACCTTCTAAAGAAAAATGGTCGTAGATCGAGAAGGTGAGGGATCTGTACCCTCACATGCTGAGAAATTGATATTATCTTTTGGGGTCCAAAAGGCTTCCAGTGGGGAGGAATGATCAGGTTCTCAGTATTGTAGGAATTTACAAGGTAATTTGCTCAAATAGAACACCAAAGGACACCGCTCATAAACAGATCACAAATCAGTAGACCAGTATTCTTGATGTGGTTAAAACCCTCAAAGAGGGAAATAGTCCATGGCCTAAGCAATGCGACCACTTTAGGTAATTTATTAATAAGAGAAAGAAAATTTACGTAAGCTTCTCTCATGAACAGTCACCTTAAAAATGACCCTACATGCTCTTTAAATATAGATCATGGACCAATCAAGTGTTAAGCCACAGATCAAGTGTCGGTAATAATGAGGAGAGAATGAACCGTCAGATCATTTCATGTCTAGAACATATCATGACTGTCGGATTGTAAGTTACAAAAGTACATAGTAAAGAAACACACTTTACCTAACTCTACACTAGACAAAGTTATACTTAACTATTTCCTATGTGTCGAAATATCCTAACATCCCCCCTTAAGCACAACCTAGGATAGGATTGAAGGATTTACAAATATGAGACAATAGGAGAAGGAAGTAGGCATTAGATCCTATCCCCCATTAGTGACAACTTCCTGAACTCCAACCATAAATCGAATTTTAGTAAACTTCGCCTCTCTAAGAGCCTTTGTAAAGATGTCTGTAACTTGATCATCATTTGAAAAATATTGCACTTCAAGAACATGGTCATGAATGAGCTTTCTGATGAAGTGCATGTGTAGTTCAATGTGTTTCCTATGCTGGTGTTGGACTGGATCTTTGCATAGTTGAATGGAACTTTGATTATCACACCAAAGTGTAGTCGGATGCTGCTGGTGAAAGCCAAACTTTGACAGGATTTGATGAAGCCACATGGCTTCCTTACTAGCTTCTATGACACCATGATACTCTTCTTTTGCTGAAGAAAGAGAAATGGCACTTTATTTCTTGCAAGCCCATGTAACAGGCCTAGAAGAAAGAGTGAAGACATAACCTGCAGTAGACATCCGATCATCAGGGTCACCAACCCAATTGGAATCAATGAAACCAACCGATAGAGGAGATTCTTCTGCACTATAATGAATCCCAAACTGAACTATACCTCGAACATAACAAAGTATTCTTTTAGTTTCTTTCCAATGACTTTCATGTGGGTTTTGCATAAATTGATCAATAAAGCCAACAACAAAGGAAAGGTTAGGACGAGTATGGGTCAGATACAAAATTTTTCCTACAAGCTGATGGTATAAGGTAACATCAACTTCAGGGGAAGTACAAGTGACTGAAAATTTGGCTCCAGATTGAAAGGGAGAAGGGGCTGGCTTACAGTCTTCCATGCGAAAGTGGCGTAGAAGATCACATGCATACTTGGACTAGGAAAGGGAAATACCTTCCTTGGATTGCAAGACTTGAAGACCAAGAAAATAATGCAAGTGTCCTAATTCTGTCATTTCAAAATTCTTTTTAAGGCTGGACTTCACATGGTTTATAAGTTTGGGATCACTATCAGTAATGATAAGATCATCAACATAATGAACAAGAATGATAAGAGACTTACCCACTTTCTTGGTGTAGACAATATTGTCATAATGAAACCTAGAAAAACCAATATCTAAAAGAAAGCTATCCGTTTTGTCATACCAAGCGCGAGGGGCTTTCTTGAGACCATACAGGGATTTATTAAGCTGACATACAAGGTTGGAGTCTGTTTGTATAAAGCCACGAGGTTGTTTCATATAGATTTCTTCATGCAAGTCCCCATGAAAAAAGGAAGATTCAACATCCATCTGATGGACTTCCCTACAACATTAAGAGATCTATCATCACTAACATATATATTTTTAGTGTTACAATCATTTAAAAAAGAAAACATGGCTTTTTTTTGGCCATGTGATAAGAAGCTCCATAATCAATGGTCCACTCATGAGAATGAGAAGAAGAAGGTACATTTAGTGCATAACCAGACCGAGATGCTTGACAACCACATGCAGAAAGTGTTGTTCTTGAAGATGAAGTTGAAGTTGAAGAGTGCTCCAAATGGATGCTATTCTTCTTCATTGTTGCTTCCAAGGCTTCCATCTTCTTAAAGCATTTGGATTCTAAGTGGCAATCTCAATTACAAAAGTTGCAATGTTTATCAGTTTTCTTCCCTTTTTTTAATTTCCTTATCATTTTGTTGAATTGATTTTTAATTTTGAGACTAAAATTGCTTAGGACCCTTATTTGATTTGGGACCTTTCTTTTTAGGATACTTCTTAGGATTCTTTGAATTTGTTTGTTGCTGGGCGACTAAGGCTTTCTTATAAGAGTTTCCAAGATTGAGAAGACCAAGATGTAAGAGTTTTTCTTATTCTCTTATTAAAGAATCACAAAAGGCATCAAAAGAAGGGGACTTCTAGTCTTGTCCTTGAGAAATAAAATCTTCTCTAGTATAATAGAAGGTGGAAACAAACACCGAGTAGGTTGGTGTCAACTTAGTAAGAATGGAATAGATAAGGCTACCATCTTCTTTCTTAACTTTAACACTTTCCAAGAGAAGTCTAAGAGTCTTGAACTTGGACAAAAAATCTTCAATGGAAGTAAAATTATTGGGGTCCAATGTAAGAAACTCATTTTTGAGTTGATGGGCTCTAATTTCATTTTTAATTAGAAAAACTTTATTGAGTTGTTTCATTGCTTCATTAGGGGTATAAAGTTATACGATATGGAATCTAAGGTTTGGGGAAATAGACATCCCTATCAACCCACGTTCTTGATCTTGCCTATTTTCCCATTTGGCTTCCTTATCTTCATCTTTAGGTTTAGTTTCTTGGCATGAGGCTATTCTGTAAAGACCTTTACTTCTAAGTAAATCCATAATGTAGGACCTCCATTGGAAGTAGTTGGTGCTGTCAAGAATAACTTAGAATGGAATTTCCATTTTAACATAAACTGAAGCTACAGATGCTAAAACTAAGTGTTCCAATGGAAAGATCTCGAAAAATTAGGTTGATTAAAAAACAAAGGCTTTGAAAATGGCTTCTAGATGAAGAAGTTATTTCTTTTTGAAGAAAAGTTGTTGAAGATGCCGACAAAGTGCATGAATGTGCAGAAGTGAATGATAATGCTATATTTTTAAAAAAAATCCCCCCCTTTAAAAAAAAATATGTGACGCACTTTTAAAAATAAGTGAAAGTCACTTTTACAATGGTACTTTATGAGCTACCCACTAAATTGTAACTTAAAAAAAAGATAAAGAGACTTTAGAATTATAAGTGACTCACTTTTTATAATGGGTGAGAACACTTTTACATAAAGTAACTTTAAAACATAATTTACATGTTCTTTTTGAAAAAGTAACTCAACGAAAAAAAGACTTGAACTCAAGACATCTATTCTCATAAAATAACTTTGGACCAAGTGAGTTAGTTTAAAAAGTTAGTAATTTTTGGAATAAAGGAAGGGTTTTTTTTTTAGTCACTAAGGCTTTGTGGTGCATGCTTACTTGAAAAAATCATTTTTGCCTACAAAACAAAAAACCACACAACCCAACACGGACATACAAAATAAAACAAACCTTATCGCTTGAAGTTAGCTTTCGACGGAAACTAAAAATTTTCTTCAATGTTTATGATTTTTTAAGATCATGCTAAGGTGCGGCGAAAAGAGCATACACATGAGAAAAATCATTCCTTTCTGTTTCTGATTTGCCCAGACCGCATAGTGTTGTGGGGCAAAGAGAATATGCATAAATGAAAGGTATAAATCTGATAATAAAAAGCATAGAGATAAATAAACCAAAATAAACAGAGAGATAAATAACTAAAACTGAAAATAAAGACCGTATCCCTCCAGATCTCAAAACTGATGTAGCTAGGGCTATCAAAAACCTTTTCATGTGAAATTAAAGGGGTTCCTCACTGGAAAAAATGCTCCTAACAAAATAGAGCAGTCGTCTCGGCCCTTAAGTGGTCAGAAACAGTAGATCTAGGAAATGACATTCGGATGAAGTTATACCAACATTCGATCTGGATCACGAATGGATGCGTCCTACAAATAGCTCTGCTACCATGTAGGAAGTTACAGGGTAAGTGTTTGGTCAATTCAATGTCCTTGAATTAGCAATCATAAATTGTCACTAGGGTGCGTAGACTGATGAAGTATAGGTGCACAATATGTGCTTAGAAGTTGTTTTCTAGGTCGTTATGTATTTGTCAAAGTCTAAACTTAAGATGGGGCGATGTTTGTTAATTTCATTAATGTTGTAATTCTTAGGGATGTTGATTAAGTTTCCTAGGAATTAATCTCTATCCAATTAGTTTGTGGATGATGTGAGGGTGATTTTACTTATGTTAGATTGTTGGGATTTGATATTAAATATCTTTGTTGCAGCTCCTAATTTTCTAAGTGCAAAATGAAACCTTACTCTAGCAACTATGAAGGAATATTGTTGAACTCAATTGTTAGGAGAGGTCTTCTCGCTTGTTCTATTTCTGCTCAAACAAAGTAATCTAAGCAACATCTGTGAATTGAACACACTTCAATTATGCTGGATAATAATCAAGG
Source organism: Pinus taeda (assembly GCA_000404065.3). Classification (NCBI taxonomy): domain Eukaryota; kingdom Viridiplantae; phylum Streptophyta; class Pinopsida; order Pinales; family Pinaceae; genus Pinus; species Pinus taeda. Next base: position 24,954 of record APFE030113259.1, read on the forward strand.
AAATAACTATGCAGTACCAGGTATAAAGCAAAGTAAATAACAATGTAATCTAGGTATAAAGAAAATTAAAGTTCTTATGCAGATAACAATTCGAGATCATTATATAGCATTATCACACAAAACAAAGCAATTGAATAATTAAAGGTCATATTGTATTTGATTAAAGCTTTCCATTGTTTGTAGGGATCCTCCACATAACAGTTCAGAGCTTCAAATTAGTACAACGTTTGCACACAAAAACCAAATTCATTCACACGGAATTCAAAAATTGTTCAGAAAACATATCATTCGGTGCGCACCCCAAATAACAGTGTGACCATTAATTTTATAGCAGTTCTCTTTGCATAACTGTATGAAGATCCTAAGCCTAATATCTCTTAATCCTATCTAAAATTATATCATTAAACCGTCGTTTTTCTATTTCGAAAGAAAAATGATAAGTTTTCAATTGATCTCAGGTTCTGTTTTGCATTAATCTGGTGGTTGACTCAGAGTTTGACCGCGATCTCCTGTGCCTCTTTTAGCAAACAATTTTGAGTGGATAGGAAGGTATCCACGAGGGAGTCATCCTCTATCCATCCGCACCCTTTGTTTCTGACCTGGAACTCTAGAACCTCGCGAACAATGAAGACAACTACGGAATCTTGGACTAGCTGTGGAAATAGATTGATTCGGTAGCTAATTACAAATTTAATTAAAACAATAGGGTATATACCTGAATATGAACAAGAAAACATACTAATGCATACCTTCATCAAAACCTAGTAGATATGGGTTTATTAAGTGGTAAATATATATGAAAAGGAGAGGATTATTAGGCAAAAGGATGTCATGGTAGGACAATCTTTAGACTCTACGTTCCCCCAGACTGGAGATGTTGTATGTCCTCATACACTTCTTCCTTGTATTCTGCTTGTGCCTCTTGTTTTTCATCTCCCTGCTTCACTATTTTCTTATGTTTGGTAGAGATTGGAATTCTAGGCTTCCTCGTTAGGATTTTGTACTTTAAACTGATTATCTCTCTCTGCATAATTCTGTTCTCTTTCTTCAGCTTCTTGTTTTTCTTATACCACAAGCATAGATGTAGGATTAGATTGTCGCTCTTGGCAATTTTTATTTCACTCCGTGTCGTCAGGGCTTGATTTTCATTTTGAAGATACCGATTCAGTATTTATAGTTCAAAGATCTCCTGCTTCAAGATGTTTGAGGCCGATTGTTCATTCACCTGGTTGCTTCCTTCTCTAGGGCTTTGTATTGTCTCCTCTTTTGTTGTCGCCTTCCTTTCCAATGACTCTATGTAATCATATATTTCCTGTTGTGCTAGGTCAATACATGGACTATGTATCAGGCTTCCTAGAGGTGAGCTATAAGGTTGTGGTGATGATCTTGGTGACCCTTTTGGAGAATTCCCAGAGCTTCCAATTGGCTCATCCTCTATTTTCTCAACCTCTGTTGGAGTGTTCTCTGTTGGCTCAATCTCTATTGAAGTGTTCTCTATTGGCTCCTCTTTAGTTGACTCCTTTCCATTTGGCTCATTTTCCTCAAGGTTAATGTGTCCTGTAGTTTGTGAGGTTGTTTTTTGAGTCATGCTCAACCTCGTGCTCCTTCTCAACCTTGGGGTTTGTGTTTTCTGCACTTTCCTCCTCTTATTCTCTAATTTTTATTTTAGAGGAGAGGTTTTAGTTTATGAGAGTTCTTCTTTACTTGGGTTAGCTTTCTTCTTCTAAGGTTTCCCCTCTTCATTCTCTGCAAAATCTTTACTATAGGCAGCTCTTCTTCTGTTACCTTTATCTGAGTTTGAGGTGCCTATTCCTTTATCATTTCTATGGTTATTTTTCTCCCTCTGAGGGCCCTGCTGCTACTTGGTTTTTTTGGGGATTTTTCCTCGAAAAGGTTCCTTATTAAGAAACTTTCCCAGTCATCCCCTATACTTCGGAGGTGAAATTCGACCAATATTTTCACTAGACGATGATGGTACATGGTGTGTTCTATGCATTGAATTTTCTTTTGAACATTTGTAGCCATTTTCCTGAGGCTATTCAAGAAAAAATAGGGGAGGTTCATCTGATGATCCTCAAGGAAGTGCATCATCATTCTAACATGATAAAAGTACATTTGTCCAAACCTACCCTCACAAGTGATAAACTTCTGAAGCACAAGCAATACGTTTCTCCATTTATTTTTAAGAGTAGAGCTTGGAATACCTGTTTTGTAGACTGTTGTGTCCATGTTTGGATTCTTGAGGAAAACCTTCCAGTCCTTGCTATCAATCCCTCTATTTTTAAACCTTTTTTCTCCATGCTTTGGCAACTTGGTGGCCTCAGCAATCATAGACTTCATTACTGTGAGCTTTATTTCCCTAATTTCAGCCTCCATTCCATCAAAGGAACGTGCAAATGTCTTGGTTATGTCTTTGTGGAAACCGCTAAATTTCTCAATGAACTGCAACCACTGTCTTCTTTGCAGTAGCTCCCTAGTTTGTGGGTACCCCTCTAGGAATTGCTTCCCTGCTGGCTCAGTTTGAACAATTACCCCCATGCTGAAGGATGCTTTGCCTCAAAGATTGGCTACCTTGATAGGAAAATGGTACTAGTAGGGTTTTCTAGCTAGCGAAAAGATGAATTATGAAAGAATAGAGGAGTGTAGGAATAGGGAAGAATGGATGGGTTATCAAGATGATTATGGGAATGGGTTCGACCATTAGGCGCATTCAAACTTATGATTTGGTAATTAATTTGGCAGATTTGGCACAAGGTCATCACATGACTTTTAGAGTGGTGGCATATGATATTTCGTTAGACGACCATTACCCTTAGGTTATAATGATTGCAGTTTAGTACTATATTTTCTTACTCATACATGCTATATATCTTTCCCTATTGTTAAACTTAAGCAGAACGTACCTTGAATTTTCTGTTGCTAACCTTATTTGTTGTCCTTTAATCTTTTGCATGTGCATCAACCGTCCTTTAATCCAGATCACCAAGCATTCTTGTAGACTTCAAAATTATTTGGTTGCAAAAATTTGTTTAGCTGGGGAAACTTGTCCAAGCTACAGAAATTTGTCTAAGCTATGGAAAGTTTTTGTTTCTGCATCTTAATAGAAAGAATGCTTTAGTAGACGAGCTTTACTATATATATATATATATATATATATATATATATTATATATATATATATATATATATATATAATATATATATTATATATTTATATATTATATATTATATATGATATATATTATATATTTGAAAAGAAAATTTTGAAGTGCCAATAAATTGGTTTTCACTTTTAAATTTTCTGTATAAACATGCCAACAACATGTTGTTTTTCATGTTTATTACAATTTTATTATTTATATTTTTTTCATATTATTATATGTATTTATATATGCATATATATACATATAATTTATTCATTATATCTTTGTTATATATTTTTCCTTTTCCTTTTTCTTTTTTTTTAAGAACAAACTGAATGAAAATTTCTAAGGTGGAAAAGAAGAAGAATTCTTCTTGACCATTTTCAGTTCTGAATTATCCTGAAATATTTTGACAAATTCCTCTCTTGTTAATGGTTTCTGGTAAAGCTTGAGTCGATGTCCATTTACTAATAAAGGAGTTCTTTCTTCATCAATAGTCTTGATTCTAACTGCACCATTATCAAAGACATTCTCAACCTCATAAGGTCCAAGCCAATGGGTTTGGAATTTCCCTTGAAAATTTTTGAATTTTGAATCAAAGTACAATGCCCAATCTCCCGGATGAAACTTCCTTTCTTTAATGTACTTATCATGCCATTTTGACCTCTGATGTTGCATTAAGCTAGTCCTCTGAAAGGCTTCTTGTCTGATTTCATCGAGTTCATTTAATTGTGTCATCATTTGCTTCTAAGCTTCTAACAAGTCAAGATCTAACAAGACTACTGCCTTATAGGTTTGGATCTGGAACTCTATTGGAAGTAAGACTTTCTTCCCATAAACAAGTTCATAGGGAGTATGTCCTGTAGTATTCCTTCATGTAGTCCTATAGACCCATAACGCTTCTAGAAGTTTCTCCACCCAGTCTTTCCTATGTAGATGTACAGTCTTTGTAAGGATAGCTTTGATCACTTTATTTGTGGACTCAACTTGTCCATTGGCTTGTGGATGATATGGAGTTGACTTCCGATGTTCTATCTTGTATTGGTCCATAAGCTTCTGCACTAGTCTGGATGTGAACTGTGTCCCTTGATCTGTTACAATTACTCTTGGCACACCAAAATAAGTAAAAACATCCTCGAAAATAAATGAAACTACAGTAGTTTTAGTAGCAAAAGGAAGTGCTTTAGCTTCTAACCATTTAGTGACATAATCAATACATACCATAATATACTTCTTTTGCTTTGAAGGTGGGCTGATTGGTCCAACAAAATCCAGTGCCCATTTTTCAAATGGTTCAATAAGTACTTGTGGTTGAAATGGCATCTCATTTCAAGGAGTAGGTTTGCCCATTCTCTGACAACTGTCACATCTCTTAACATATTCCTTGGTGTCCCTGAAAATGGAAGTCCAATAATATCCTAAAAGCAAGATTTTGTAACCGGTTCTTTTGTCAGAAAAATGTCCTCCACATGGCTCATCATTACAAGCTTTTAGTATCTTTGGTATTTTGTCCTCCTGAACACATCTTCTGATGATGAGGTTTGGTCCTGTCTTATATAATTCCTCATTTATCCATGAGTAGGATGTGCTATTATCGACTATTCTTCTTTTTTCTCTAGGAGTTAAATAAAATAGAATTTTTCCTGTGGCCAAATAGTTAGTAATATTTGCATATCAAGGTGATTTAGTAGATACTGCAAAAATATACGTATCAGGAAATTTACCTTCTACGGGTTGATCATTGTTTTCATTTTGTATTCTAGATAGAAAATCGGCAACTGTGTTTTGTTTTCCTGGCCTATTTAGAATGGTTATGTTGAATTGTTGTAAAAGTAGGAGCCATCTGGTTATTCTTCCATTAGTGACTAGTTTATTCATTAGGTATCTAATGGCAGAATGGTTTGTGTGAACAAAAGTTTCATAGCCAATTATATAATGTCTGAATTTATTAATGGCATGAATCACAACTAAGAACTCCTTTTCGGTTACAGAATAATTTAACATTGCAGGGGTTAAATTTTTACTGGTATAATAAATGGCATAAGGAGTGAGGTCTTTTTGTCTTAAAACAACTCCTAAGGCTGAATCTGAAGCATCTGTTGAGATATGGAAAGGAAATTTCCAGTTAGGTCCTTTTAAGATGGGTGCTTCAAAAATTCTCTTTTTCAATGTTTCAAAGGCAACTTGACATTTGGAATCCCAACTGAATTCGCAGTGTTTTGTAAGTAATTTAAAGAGTGGGGATTCAATTATTGTGAAGTTTTCTATAAATATTCTATAGTATCTGGTAAAATCGAGAAAACTTTTGACATCCTTTTGACAATTTGGCACTAATAACTTGGAAATGACTTCCACCTTAGATGGGTCTACCTTAATTCCATCTCAATAAATATGGTGACCTAAAACAATTCCTTCGTTAAACATCATGAAACATTTTTCATAGCTTAATAAGAGGTTTTTTTCTTGACATCTTATTAAGACTTTATCCAGGTTTTCTAGTGCTTCATTGAAGGAATCCCCATAGACTGTGAAATCATCCATGTATACTTCCACACAATCATGGATAAGGTTAGAGAAAATGCCAAGGACTGCCCTTTGGAATGTTGCGGGAGCATTACATAACCCAAAGGGAAGTATCTGGTAAGCATAAGTTCCCCATGGAAAAGTGAATGTGGTTTTATCCTGATCTTCAGGGGCCACCTTAATCTGGTTGTATCCATTGAACCCATCCAAGAAGGAAAATTATTATTTGTCCTGCTAAAGTATCTAAGACTTGGTCTATGAAAGGTAGCAGAAAGTGGTATTTTAATGTTGCTTTATTCAATTCCCTGTAATCGATGCATACTTTCTATTTTCCATTATTTTTAGGAACAATTACTAGGGGTGAAACCCACTGACTGTCAGATATTGGATAAATGAAATTTACATTTAATAATTTATCCAATTCTTCCTTAACAATTTATTTTAGATTTGGGTTCATTCTTCATCGAGGTTGTCTAACTAGTCTTGGTTTTTTTTCAATGTAGATATGATGTATGCAAGTTTTAGGATCAAACCCTCTCATCTCAGTATATTCCCATGCAAAAGCAGAAGAATGTTTCCATAAAATTTCTATCAATTGTTTCTTTTGAATGTCTTCCAAGTTTTCATTGACATTTAAGGTTTTTCCTGGAAAGATTTCTATTGAGAAATTCCCAAATTTTTCCATGGACAACAATGGTACTTGTTTGGAGGAGAAATATTCATTTCGACTGCACTCATAATGTGAGGAAGATTCATTATTTTCTAGTAGATTTAAAAGTTTGTCTTCCTCTTCTACTTGTTAAGTGACAAAATTAGGTTGTATGTCTTCTCCATCCTCTACCCATTATTCAATTTTTGTATCTATTGTTGTTCTTGCAAGGGGTATAATGTAAATTTCTTTGTAGAATTTCCATCTGAGATAAACATATCACTTGACCTACAGCCGATGAAATCATCTGTTGTAGCCAACCAAGGCCTTTCTAGAATTAAGGGATGTCCTCCTAGATTGTTCTTGGATGTTAAGACCATGAAATCAACAGGATATTCCCAAGAATATAAGGATACACAAACATCCTCTAACACACCATCTAGTTTAATAACAAATATATCTGCTAATTGCAACAAAGTTGGTGTGTATTGTAGGTTAGGAAGCCTAAGTGTGTCCATAACTTGTTTTCTCATTATGTTTATAGCTGCCCCTAGGTCAATTAGTGTGTTTGATATTTCAGTTCCATTGACGTGAATTTTTACAATGGGGCTTCCTGGGTCTAAATATTTTTGGATTGTCGTCTTCCCCATCATAATGTATGCAATTTTTCTGACTAACTAAATTCTTTTTATATCTTTTCTTCTTCTCCCTCATCATTGTGTACTTAATTCCTTAATTGTTTTTGCAAAAATTGGTATTTCTTTTATGGCTAGCAATAAAATAATCTTAATACAAACATTTCTCAATTCATCCATCATATTGTAATCAGGTAAGATAATTTATTTCTCTACTCCTTCATCGATTTTCAACCTTTCTGGGAAGGTTGGTTTAACTGATATTGAAGGTTGTTCTATGATGGGAGAATTTGTTGGAATTTCTTCTGTTTGTCTAGTTTCTTTTTGAGGGAGAGAGGTCTCCCCTTATTTTGATTGATTCTTATGTTTTTTGAAGATCCGATTTTGTTTTTTGAATGACAACAAGAGGTTTTTTTAGTAATACCCTTCCAAACCTTAATTGGACATTGTTTAGGTCTAGTGGGGTTATTACATAAGTTTGAGGATTCTGACCCTCCATATTGTATACCAGTTGTTCTGGTACTTTATTATTAGGATTTGGAAGTGGTTGAGTGGGTAGTTGATTTGATTTTTGTGGAAATGGTAGGGAAAGTTGCAGGTTCTGACTCTGTACTAGGACTTGTGGCAGTTGATTGATTTGAGTAATTTGATTGGACGAGGTTAATAATTGTGGTGGAATGTAGGATGGTGACTATTGTTGATATTGAGCATAGTCTCCATAAGGATTTTTCCATCCTTGATTCCAAGGTTGTGATTGTGGCAGAGCCCAAGGTTGCCAGGATGAATTCCAATTACTTTGTGAAGATTGGGAAAATTGTTGTGGTCTAAATCCTTGTGGTTGATTCAGTTGGGGGTTTTGCCATGGTCTTTTAGCTATAAAATAGAGAGGGTCTACTGGTTCTGAGATTCCTTCATCATTGAATACATCCTTAAGACTTGGTAAGGATGTCCATTCCTTTGTATCATGATTATCTTCACATATGACATAGTTTTCTATGGCTTTTGAGTCTAAGGGATGCTCTCGTAGAGCATGTTTCTCTAGAAATTTGGGACAGAAGATAGATAATGCAACATTTTCGGAATTTTTCTTGTTTTTTATTTTAAGGGTGTCTATTTGTTCAATTAAGCTCCCTAAAATTTCTGTTTTAAAGGTGTCAAGGAGATTTCCTATTTCTGCCCTACTAACTGTCCCATCTGTAGACTTGTTTATTCTTGCTAAGAGAGGGTCTCTAGGACTCTTTCCAACTCTTGCTTTGCCCCTTGAGATATGTACACATAAATCACAAATATCTACAAATCGTAGTTGGGAAATATCTCCTTTTCCTGTTAGGTTAAGTAAATCGATCCATTCATATTTAACGACTCTAAGTAAAAGAGCTTTTAAGGTTTCTTCATCCAAATTATCCATTTTTGGTCTTTTAACATTATAAAAAAATCTTTCTACCAAGTCTTCAAGATTCTCATCTTCTTTTTGTATCATTTTGAAGACTTCATCTTTAAGGTCACTAGGCATACAATAATCTCTATACTTTCCCAAGAAAGCCTCCTTCATCTGTGCCCATCTTGTTATGGAATGCACTCCTAGACTCATGAACCATTTTAATGCTGAGCCTTCTAATGTGGTAGGAAACAATTTCAACTTTTGAGCATCATGCAGATAGTCATATGGTCTGCATAATACTTCAATTTCGAAGAGAAATGTCTCCGGATCTTTGTTTCTCTTCCCATGGAAATTAGGAAGAATCGAGGGTGATATATTTTTCATTGTTAGGGTTGTATCTTCATCAAGAATAGGGAATCCCGAAGGATCTTGATTTCCTCTGCCTCTACCCCCTCCTCTACCTCTACCTCTTCCTCTTCCTATGCCTCCAATCCTATCCTCTTCACCATGGACATTGTGTACTTCTCCTCCTTCTTCAGCCATGATAGATTCTTCGGAGCTAAGATAGTGTTCTTCTAATATTTTTGGTTCCTCTATCAATGGTTGTTCAGAATAAGTTTCCAATTCCTCCTCTTCACTAGGAATTTCTAATTCTTCTCCCACGATTTGCTCACAAGTGGGGGACAAAAAGATTACTCCTGTGGTTGGGGATGTAGGATTTTATTCAATTACAACTTCAGTAGAAGAAGTAGGTGAAGTTTTGGATTGAATTTCTGATCTTGAGACTTCAGGGAGTCTTTGTTGACCTCTAAATGGAATTTGGGTTTGAGTAGGTGGTGTGGAATCTCGAAATCGTGGTGGAATGAGTGGATTTGTGGGAATTAAACTTCTTCATCGTCCTACAAATCTACCCCTAGAGTCTCTATCCCTAGGCAAGTCATGTTTTAAATTAATGATGGTTTTGTTTGTCCTTTTTTTTGTTTACTTCTAATTATACTTCCCTGGCAATGGCGCCAAAATGTTTGGTCAATTCAATGTCCTTGAATTGGAAATCATAAATTGTCAACCAGGGTGCGTAGAATGATGAAGTATAGGTGCACAATATGTTCTTAGAAGTTGTTTACTAGGTCGTTATGTATTTCTCAAAGTATAAACATAAGATGGTTCAATGTTTTCCAATTGCATTAGTGTTGTAATTCTTAGGGATTTTGATTAAGTTTCCTAGGAATTAATCTATATCCAATCAGTTTGTGGATGATGTGAGGATGATTTTACTTATGTTAGATTGTTGGGATTTGATCTTAAATCTATTTTCTGTAGCTCCTAATTTTCTAAGTGCAAAATGAAACCTTACTCTAGCAGCTATGAAGGAATATTGTTGAACTCAATTGTTTTAGGAGAGGTCTTCTCGCTTGTTCAATTTCGGCTCAAACAAAGTAATGCAAGCAACATCTATGAATTGAACACTTCAATTATGATGGATAATAAGAAAAGGAAATAACTGTGCAGTACCAGGTATAAAGCAAAGTAAATAACAGTCTAATCTAGGTATAAAGCAAATTAAGTTTCTTATGCAGATATTAATTTGAGATCATTATACGGCATTATCACACAAAATAGAGCAATTAAATAATTAAAGGAAATCAGATTGTATTTGATTAAAACCTGCCATTATTTGTAGCGGCCCTCCACATAGCAGTTTAGAGCTTCAAATCAATACAACGCTTGCACACAAAAACCAAATTCATTCACACAAAATTCGCAGATTATTCAGAAAACAAATCATTCGGTGCGCACCCCAAATAACAGTGCAGCCATTAGCTTTATAGCGGGTCTCTTTGCATAAATGTATGAAGATCCTAAGCCTAATATCTCTTAATCCTATATAAACTTATATCATGAAACCGTCATTTTTCTATTTCGAAAGCAAGACGATAAGGTTTCAATTGATCTTGAGTTCTGTTCTACATTAATCTGGCAGTTGACTCAGAGTTTGACCGCGATCTCCTGTGCCTCTTTTAGCAAACAATTTCGAGTGGATAGGAAGGTATCCATGAGGGAGTCATCCTCTATCCATTCACACTCTTTGTTGCTGACCTCAAACTCTAGAACCTCACGAACAATGAAGACAGCTACGAAATCCTGGACTAGCTACGGAAACAGACTCATTCTGTAGCTAATTACAACTTTAAATAAAACAATAGGGTATACAGCTGAATATGAACAAGAAGACATACTAATGCATACCTTCATCAAAACCTGGTAGATATGGATTTATTAAGTGGTAAATATATATGAAAAAGAGAGAATTATTGGGCAAAAGGATGTCATGGTAGGACAATCTTCTGACACTACAGTAAGTTCCTCAGATAGAACACCAAAGGACACCTCTCACAAACAGATCACAGATCAGTACACCAGTATTGTTGACGTGGTTAAAATAATCAAAGAGGGAAATAATCCACGACCTGAGCCAATGTGGCCACTTCAGACAATTTATTAATAAAACAAAGAAAATTTATGTAAGCTTCTCTCATGAACGATCACCTTACAAATGACCCTCCATGCTCTTTAAATAGATATCATGGACCAATCAGGTGCTAAGCCACAGATCATGTGTCAGTAATAATGAGGAGAGAATGAATCGTCAGATCACTTCATGTCTAGAACATATCATGACCGTCAGATTGTAAGTTACGAAAGTACATAGGAAAGAAACACAATTTATCTAACTCTGCACTAGACCAAGTTATACTTAACTATTTCCTATGTGTCAAAATATCCTAACAAGTATTTAGCTCAAAAATAGAAGTTCTCATAATGGCTCAAAACCTGAACAACTGCGTCTGTCTCGGTGAAATTATCCCAATGCAACTCGTTTCACTGAAAACTGAGTTTGCATGAGGAAGATATCATGTTCTGTCTACTTTGCCAACTAGTGGAATTTTTGAAAAAAAAAGTACAGCCACTGCACAGTTAGCAGTTTGTATTGCTAACGTGGAAGACGATTGGGAAAGGTCAATGGATGGTCAACCTCCATTCAGATTATGACAAGTGGCATCTTGTGGTTGGCTTATGGTTTGGTGCGTTGGCAAGTTTTCATTGGTTAATGATGGACCAATGAGGAGTGGACAAGTGGAAAGCTCGGAGGCCGCCATGTGTCCCTCCCCAATAGTCGGGCTAGTTAATCGGTGTACAGTAAAATTTATGGAAGGTCGGCAAAGTCGAACCCATGACCTACACCGAAAAACCACAACACATTTCCACTACAACACAGCCCTATGACTTAACATACCATGCTCTCCGCGTATATTTGTTGTGTATTGTATTAACGGTTGGAGGTTAGGAGGGCCAGCTCGCAGGACAACCCTCCCATGTGAACACTGCACAAGCCACCCACTGAGAGTTCTTTGAAAAATCACCAGACCAACGTGCCAAGAAACCATAACTTCCAGCCTAACCACTAAACCATGACATGTGACCTATTCCATGAAGACCACCAGGTTAAACTAACGTTTTGCATTAAAATGTGGATTAAGTGCCAATCTGACTTATCTCCTAGTTAATCACGCTTAGCATTAATCAACCCGCAGTTAGTTCGGAAGAATGTTTAGCGGACCCCTCCAAATTCGGTGGAAACTCCAAGTTTAGTGGAGTTAATTGGAGTTCCTCCAATTTTAGAGGAGTTTTTCTAGGAGAAAGTAGTTTTGGTCATAACTGGAGAAAAATTCGACCAAATTGAGATTAGGAAAAGGTGTTCCTAGCTGATTTGAGCATTCTAAACACATTGAAGCAAGTTTTAGGAGTAGTAGAGTTTTGTAAACAACATTTTTTTACCATTATTGAGCTAATACATATGCCAAAGATATGGAAGTTGGACCAAGGAGATGTAGCCCAAGAGGGGTGAACTCCTTCATCAAAACATTGTGTTAAGTGTTATTTTGAATGGTTTGTTGTACATTTTGATTGTTGTTGTTCAACACTTGCGTTTCATGTTATTTTCTCATGAACTTAACATAAAACTTGTTAAATTTACCTGTTTACATTCACAAACACCATAAGAAAACTTATGCACATGAAGCAATGGACAAGAATTTGCTTATAAATCTGAATTAAAATTAGCAGAAAAAAAACTAACATTCAACAAGAGATCAGGACACACTGTGATTTTTAGTAGAAACCCTAAATATTCTTAATTTTAAGGATGAACACTACTCTACATAGCAAAATCCATGTTGATAGGGTCATCAACGCTACTTTACATAGAAAAATTGGTGCTGGTTACACTACTTTACTCAACAAAATCTATGCTGGATGAGAAAATGGACCAGCGTGGGCAGACAGTGGAAGACAAGGTTTCCAACGCAATTGTACTTGGAAAATTTAGCATTGTCAGCACGACTGTAACTGATAAAAACACCATGAGCGAGGAAATTTTAGGAAAATGAAGTAGATCTTGAGAAAAACCCTACACCTGATATCCTAAATGACCGACTACTCGGAGTACAAACTCAAACGCAATCAAAACCAAGGATCATTGAAAGGTGGCCAAACTAATAAAAAATTCCAAATGCTAAAGGAGGGTTGAAAGGGATATAAGCCTCTCCAATGGATTCACCAATTTTTTATCTAGGCAAACCCTTATATTGATAGAAGTGATCCCTTTATTCCAATGAGCAGATCTAGTAACAACTGAAACAAATACATACAAAACTCTCCTAGTTTAAGCCATAATGACATGAGAGAGGAAATATGGCCTACCTCACTCATATGTGGTAGCTTTTTGATGTTGATCTCAATCTCCTCACTTCCAAGCTCAATCCTTGCTATTCTATTGCAAACGAATAATTGCAAGAGAGATCAAACAAAGAAAACAAAGGAAAAACATAACATGTGCATTCTAATGTAAACCATATGACAGATCAAGGAGCATCATACTAAGAAAATAGTCATTTACACGCTTATGGAAAGTAAACATGTATTGTGTTAAAAATAAATGGAACAGGGAAGCATACAACCATTGCCTTGATGTTGAAAGCCTGCTTTGGGATGGGTTTCCAAGTCAAAGCCAACACTTCTCAAGCTCTATGTTGAGCTAATTTATTAATACAAATTAACACAAGTATTCATTATCAATCCAGGTTTGTAAAACTTGGAGGCATGTCCACAATGTATGGATATCAGATGTAGCGAAGCTTAGAAGATAAAATATAAGGATTTAAGGAAGTGCATATTACAAATATAAATCTATTTAGACAATTTCTAATTCACTTTTGCAATGTATGTAAGATGAAGTGGCTCTTAACTTAAGAGAACCATTTGTGTCCTTCCTCTACAATATTGCTTAATGAACAAAAATAAAAAATCATTAATTAACACCAGCTCAAGATGCATGAATAAACAATGAAGGAGACTCCTAACATAAGAGATCTTTGGTATTCCTCATCACAATTCACTCATCATTATGCTATTGTTAGAAAACTGAAATTGCATAAAAACTGCTTAAACACACTAGAGATGAATTCTAGTTTTGATCCATTAATTCAACAGAAGGAGGATTTAAATTGAACCCTTTGTTGTCCCTTCTCATAAAAGTGATAAAAAAAACTAAGATTAATCAAAAATATAAATCATTACTCATCAATTCAAGTAAGCAAATCTGAAACAAAACAAGTGAATAATTCTTAAGCAACTAGTACATGAAAATTAAGATAGTTTAACAATGAAGTGTACTTAGCTTGGAGTGGGGGCCCTCCACCCTTGCCTTGCACACTTCTGGATGTTATCAACTATTGAAAATTCATTCACTCATCCACACCAATAAACAGCAAAATGGGAGTAGAAAAAGTTATTGAATTAACTTCAAATATTCAAATGTCTCAGCATAAAGTTATGCTAAAACTACACACATAAGCCTTCAAAGTTTTGGCTTTAAATAGAAGATCATGAAACAGACTGATATAAAGTCTATCTAAAAACTCTATCTACTCATATCCATCTATCCAAGTCAAATCCATCCAATCTATCATTAAAAATATGGACAATCCCATGAAATCACAAAACTGCCCTATTTCCTAGGGATTTTCTGGATGACTGGTCATTTTTTACCAGCTTTGACGGGCCTGATTTAGCTTGTTTTGACCAAACCAATTAGAGCTAGTTAAGTCCTAGTTCCAAAGCTTTCCATTCATGTATCTAGCTCAAGCCCGGGTGTCCTGCAAGTATGACATCCATATAGCTATTACATGAATTTCTTATTCTGTCCAAAAATTGCACTTGAAATTTAATTTTCATAAAAACTTCTAGAAATTGCAAAATTAAAATTAAATACCTGAATGTGCATAAAATATATCAAAATGAGGTGGATGTGATGGAAAATGGATGGATAATATAAGAGAAGTAAGTTTCCTTAAGAAAAAATGGACCAAAAATGAGGGCTAACATCTCCCCCCTGCTGATCTTCAAGCATGTCCTCATGCTTGTTTCTTCCTCTTGGACCTCCTTACCCCTGCTGTGTATCCTGTTCTTGACCTAGATGCCTCCTGTTGTGCTGCCTCTAACAGATAATCTATCCCCATGCTGTGTTCTTCTTTATACAAAGTAGCCTTGACCTTCTGTTTTTCATATTTGTTTTTCCACATGTTCTTTTCCTTATGCCACTTGAATGCCTATTTGCAAAGTATTTCATTATTTCTCTTTAGTTTGCCTATTTCTTTAGTTAATGTTTCATTCTCCTTAACTAGCTTTGCATTACTCTTCTTACTTTCCTTGTTTTCCTTTTTCTAGTGTTTTTCCATAATCTTATTTATTTCTAGCTGGTCTATTAATTCTTTAATTTTTCTCTAGTGTAACTCTTTTTCGAGTTCCTGTGTGTCTTTTGCAAATGATGTTGCTGCCACATCATCAAAATAAGAGTATTTCTCTATAGTTTCTTTCTCTAGTCTCTCAATGATATCCTCTACCTACTTCTCTGTAGAACATGTTTCTACAATTTGTACTTCTTGGTCCATGCTACTTGTTTCCACTGGGCTCTTCGTCCTAGGCTTCCTAGGAGCAGATATGATGGATGTTTCTTTTTCAACCATGACAGTGTTTGTTTGTTTCTTGGACCTGGTTTTGGGATAAAATGGTGAAGTCATAATGCCCCTAGTTTCCTGCTTTCCTGTTTTCTGCTCCTCAATGATCTATTCCTGATACTGGTTTTGATTTAAAAACTCTCTCCAAGTTATGCCCTGTGTTTTGACTTGATATTATACAAGTATTTTTATGAGCCCCTGATGATAGAATTGTGCCTCCCTTGGTTTATTCTCATTTCTTGCTGATTCTATCATCTTAATGAGTCTTTGGAACAAGAAGTGTGGCAGGTTTATTTTGACGTCCCCCTTAATGTGTTGGAGGAGCCTAACATGATACAAGTGTGCCACACTCTGTCCCCTATCACAAGTGAAGAATTTCTAAATAATCAAGACTAGTTCTCCCCATGGCTCATTGAACCACTCCCTCGGTATACCTTTGGCTCTGTCAAAGGTTTCCTTCCTATTTTTCTCCAAGAAGAAAGTCCATGCTTTCTCCTTGAAATGTGGACCCTTGTGATAATTTTTCCCTGTTAGTGGAAGGTCTAGTGCTTGGGAAATGTATTCTTGAGTTACTGGAATGATTAGATTCCCTATCCTTGTTTGCTCTTGAGTATAGTTATTCACAAATTCTTTGGTTACCCCCTCACTGTAACCATTGAATCTTTGTAAAAACCCTATAAGTATTTCCCGATACAACTTTTCTATTGTTTCCTTCCTCCATTATTCTATTTGAAATTTTGGCTCTATCTTGGGGGCCATGTTTTTTGAAAACTAATGGACATACCCTTCTACTATCATTAATCTAATTTTGAACAATAAAAATAATATTCATTTCTGCATACAAATCCTTTTTGATTGAGTTTGTAGAAGGTTTACCTCTTTCTTGTTATTCTTTAGAATGATAAAACCAAGCTTCTTTTTGTCTATGTTTTTCTGGAATCAATGAATCAATGTTTTTTTATTAACCTCTATGAATGAAAAACAAAATCAAATTGCCTTTTCTGATGCAAAATCCATTCTCGGCTATGTCCCTTTCTATCACATCCCTGTTCTATCCAAAGAAACAAAGTATTCCTTCATGCATATCATTGTTTATAAATCAAGACTTGGAAATCGATCTTTGTTTTTTTTTTTAACAAAATCATATCATGATTTTTCTTTTCGAATTTCATTGTGACTGCTCTCAACTCATTCTTATGTCAAACAAATCATATGTCAACACCATTATTCAGATCTCGTTCATAAACAAATTGGAGTTCTTTTCTTTGTTTACTATTTGTCATATTAGTGCCACTGTGTATGAAATTAATCTTACTATTTATGCAATCAAATTTACTATTTATGCATTTAAATCCGTTGTCTATGTATTCAAGCCTTGGTTTTTTTTTCCTTTTTAACTCATTGTTTACACAATAAAACCATGGTTTTTGAACTCACTGTGTATTCAACGAACCATTTTTATGCATTCCTTTGCAGGTTCAATACTCTGTTTTATTGACCAATTTGGTGTAGACACACATTCATGCAACCAGACCTTAACTCATCATTCTGTTTCATTATCCAATACGTGTTTATGCAATCAAAATTACAATCAAACTCTCTGTTTTAACTTGGCGACGGCATGTGTTTTCAAAACTACACTTTAACACTCTGTTTTCATTATTCTTGGCAAAAGTTTGTGTTTATGTATTCATAACTACACTAAACACTTCATTTCATTACTCAAGTCTTAATGAAAACATTTAGTTCTGCATTCAAACATTCATTTCGGCGGTTACCTGGTTATAATGACTTATATTGATTTCCTTTGATCTTGACTCAACCAACCTGCATTTTATTATGGTTGCCACTTGTTAAATCTTGGTTCAAAACATCTATTCTTTGATTGTTGGCAGAGACAGCTAATGAAAAAAATCAACAGAAGTTGGAGCGCTTCCCTATCTCAGAGTTTAAACTCTATTTTAATGAAATAATCTTGTGATTTCCTCATAACCATCTATTGCATTCAATGAGGGAAATCAAGTTTTGATCTTACCTTATTTCACACAAGATTTCTTTGAACTAACTCCACTTTCCTTGTTAGTCTTCTCGGCTTATCTCTTGATCCTCACTGGATTTCCTCCTTATCACTCCAATCCCCAACCGCTATATCTTTTGTCGTTGCCTTCTTGGTTTATTTTCCTCTCTTCTCATGTTTCTTCACTCAAACACACATCTCAAGCTCACAACCATATGCTGAAATGCTTTCGCAATATCCCATTTCTCTCCCTAAGCCTTCAGAATGGCTTTGATGGTGGAGAGGGAACGATATTCACAATAGCTGTGTATACAATGGCAGACTGTTTGCAAGCTCATGGTGTTGTTTGAAACCTCTGCTGTTTGTATTTAAAACTGCGTTTGATCGTTTACCTACTCTAATGTCTTCCATCATGGCTGTCCCTCATTCCATCGTGACTGTCGTGACTGTCCCACATACAATTCCTTAGTACTATCGCAGCATTCATTGTTTGACCTTGACTGATATGCCACTTATACCATCGTATTATTTGCAAACCTTATGTTTCATTATTTTTGGCTCATATTTGTTATGCATTATGTTATGATTTCCATTTGAATGGTTTTGATTGCACGTTGTATGGTCTTATCCCTATTAAATTGTCATCGTCCTTTTCCTTATATCCACTTCCTCCATTACCTACGGCTTATTCCTTCGAAGCATTCATAACATGCATTGTTTGATTATCATAATAATATGTATTTGCATTGTATGTTTTTTTATAATTACCCTTGTCACTTCAATAGTATCATTTCTTATGCGCCATTATAACGTATTACAATAAATCATTTCCACTTTGTATTTGTTATAATGTGCATGTTTCCATATGCTTGTATTTCAATATAACTCTTTTTAATTTTAAAAATGACCACATTTAGGTCATGTTTTAAAATTAATTCCATGATACTAATGTTGGTATTGGTTGTGCAAGTTCTAGGGTTTCAATTGTTGAACCCTCTATTCTAATCCTTTTTTCTTTTCAAAAAAAACTTATGGTTAGGAAATGAAATGGATATGGAATGGAGTATGGAATTATGAATATAGACCATAATTAAAAATTATAGGATGAGGGTAGTGAACTGAAAAATAATAGGATGAGGGTAGTGAAATGAAGATGTAAGTAAAATTATGTTTTCAGGTACTAACTTTAATTTTAACATGTTACTAAAAATTTCTAAAAAAAAATTGAATTTTCAAGAGAAAAACTTTGTAGTTACAGTGCTTGTGCTCCCTGATAATTTTTGATAAAGCCTATGATGTCTTCTGGTCAAATATCTTTTGATGAAATGTCTAAGATGGATTGAATAAACTTTATTTCTGATTCTTGTTCTTGCATCCTTCATTGATTCAGGTCCATTGATTGCTGATGTTGTTCAGGTCTCGTCTGCAATTGATTCATAATAACTCAGGTCACTACTGTCATGTACATTTTTATGCAGTATATACATTTTTTTTCTAACATTTCACGTCCCTTTTGTTTAATGGTTTCAAAAATGTTTCAGGTCCCTACTGCCATACAATACAAGTTTCGTCATCAATTCAGCTGCTCAAACATCCAACTGCTCAACTAAGTTTCTTTTGCGACTTTCCCCTTGCTTATTTGTAGACTTGTCCTCAAGTCTTGTTTCTTTGGAGTCTCTTCTGCAAAATAAAACTGTTGTGTGTAGACCAGAAATTGTGAATTCATACAGGCCAAAACGAGTTTGTTTTCCTTAATGAATTCCCGTTTTCTTGGTGCTAGTTGCCTAGTTTTCACTACCAAACTTTTTATTAATTTATTTTATTTTATTTTTATTTATTCTTCGTCATCTGGGGTACTGGAAGGCATATGTCTATGCCATTCCATTACTTCCAGATCTGTCTCTTGTGTCAGTTGTTTCACAAAATCTTCTTTATTGATAGGCTTATTGTAAACTTTAAGCCTATATCCGTTTACTAAAAATGATGTAGACTCTTGATCAATTATTTTTATCTGAAGAACTCCATTGTCAAATATTTACTCGATCTCATATGGCCCTAGCCAATGAGTTGTGAACTTTGCCTTGAAATATTTGAATTTGGATTCAAACAGTAATGCCCAGTCTCCCTTTTTGAATGTATTGTTCTTGATGAATCTGTCATGCCA
This sequence comes from Pinus taeda, assembly GCA_000404065.3. Taxonomy (NCBI): domain Eukaryota; kingdom Viridiplantae; phylum Streptophyta; class Pinopsida; order Pinales; family Pinaceae; genus Pinus; species Pinus taeda. Next base: position 44,541 of record APFE030113259.1, read on the forward strand.
TTTCATTTTTTGCAACTACACCAGTTTTGTGTGTTCTACTGCTTGCTGTCTTTGTTCATCTAGTTGGTTCAATTCCATTATCCACTGTTGTTGTGCTTCAGATAGTTCTAGTCCTAATTTTGTTGCTAACTTAAATGTGTGTATCTGAAATTCTATGGACGGTAAGACTTCCTTTCCATACACTAACTGGTATGAACTAAACCCAATTGTGTTTTTCCATGTTATTCTGTACGCCCGTAGTGCATTTCTTAAATTTTCTGATTAGTCCTTCCTATTCATCTGTACTATCTTTGTCATTATGTTTTCTAGGACTTTATTTGTCACTTCCACTTGTTCATTTGCTTGAGGATCGTACGGTGTTGATTTCCTCTGTTTGATCTTGTACTTTTCTGTAAGATCCTGAACAAGTTTTGAAGTGAATTGTGCACCTTGGTCAGTCACAATCTATCTGGGTACCACAAATGTAACAAAAATTTCCTCAAAGAGGAATGTGACTACTATATTCTCTGTTGCCCTTGCTACCGCCTTGCTTCCACCCACTTAGTTACATAATCTGTACATACCAAGATGTACTTCTTTCCATTTGATGGTGGATTTATTGGTCCCACAAAATCCAGAGCCCATTTCTCAAACGGTTCTATGAGCACTTTTAGTTTAGTTGGCATCTCATCTGATACTATTGGTCTCCCAATTCTTTGTCAACCATCACACCTCTTGACATAGGCTTTGGAGTCTTTGAAGATTGTTGGCCAGTAGTAGCCCAATTGCAGCACCTTGTAGGCTGTTCTCTTCTTTGCCAAATGACCACCACATGGTTCATCATGACATGCTTTCAAAATTTCTAGTATTTCATCTTCTCTAGCACATTTTATTATTATTAAATCAGAGCTAGTATAAAACAGGTCACCATTCACCCAACTATATCTAGAGCTTTCTCTAATGATCTTTCATTTTTGTTTCTTTGTGAATTGAATTCGTAATTTCCCAGAGGATAAATAGTTTGCTATATCTGCAAACCATGGTGTTTTTATAGTTATTGAAAACAAATGTTCATCTAGAAAATTATCTGCAACAGGATTTGGATCACCAGGCGTATTCAACCTTGAAAGGAAATCAGCTACTTGATTGTCTTTCCCCAATCGATCTTGAATTATAATGTTAAATTCTTGCATTAACAGTAACCATCTTGTTATTCTTCCATTTATGATTGATTTTTTCATTAAGTATTTGATTGCTGAATGGTTTGTGTGAATAAATACTTGGTATCCTATTATGTAATGCCTGAATTTGTTTACTGCATGTACTACAACTAACATTTCTTTCTCTATGACTATGTAGTTCAATTCTGCTGGTGTTAAGTTTTTGCTTATGAAGTATATAGCATAATTGAATAGGTTTTCTTTCTATCCAAGTGATGCACCTATGGCAGTATCAGACGCATCAGTTGAAATATGAAATGGCAAAGACCAATTTGGTCCTCGAAGAATGGGGGAAATTGATAGATTTTCTTTCAATATTTAGAATGCATTTGGACAATTATTTGTCCATTAGAATTTTGCATCCTTTTGAAGTAACTTGAATAGAGGTTGTGCTATTTTGCTGAAGTTTTCTATAAATCACCTATAGTAGCTTGCATACCCCAAGAAATTTTTTACCTCCTTTTGAGTTGTAGGTGGCATTAAATTCACAATGACTTGTATTTTAGTTGGATCCACCTTAATTCTCGATGAGGAAATATGGTGTCCCAAGACTATTCCTTCTATTAACATCATGTAGCATTTTTCATTACTCAGGGACAGATTTGTCTCTATGCATCGTTTCAAAACTTTCTCAAGATTTTTCAAACAATCGTCATATGTGTTTCCATATACAGTGAAATCGTCCATATAGACTTCTACACATTCATGGATCAAATCAGCAAATATTGCAAGCACTGCTCTTTGGAAAGTAGTAGGCGCATTACATAGTCCAAATGGAAAAAAATTATATTCATAGGTTCCCCATGGGCAGGTAAATGTTGTTTTGTCCTGGTTTTTCATTGCTATTCTAATCTGGTTATACTCACTAAACCCATCTAGAAAGGAAAAGATTTTTTTCCTAGCTAATGTGTCTAGAACCTGGTCAATGAATGGTAGCGGAAAATGATCTTTTAATGTTGCTTTGTTTAATTCCCGGTAGTCCACACATATTCTCCACTTCCCATTTTTCTTTGGTATAATTACTAAGGGGGATACCCATTGACTATCTGAAATAGGATAGATGAACCCAACTTGAAGAAGTTTCTATAGTTCTTCTTTCACTATTTCCTTCATCATGGGGTTCATTCGCCTTTGAGGCTACCTTACTAGTTTAATCTGGTCATCTGTATAGATGTGGTGGATACATGTGTTAGGATGAATTCCTTGCATATCTGTGTAATCCTAGGAAAAAGCTTTTGAGTATTTTTGTAGTAATGCTATTACCTTTTGTTCTTGTGATCATTGTAAATGGTTACCAATGTTCAAATTTTTTCCATGATATATCTCAATTGCTTTTGTTGTTGAATTGGTAATTGTGTTTACGGGAAAAATATTTGTGAAGGACTCTTGCAGGGATTCAATTGCACAAGTTTCCTGAAAACACTAATTCAAAAGATTACTTGTAGCTTCATATTGAGTGTTTTCGAGAAAACTAGTGTCTTTTCGATCGAATAGCCCTCTAGGATTGGCAGTGTTAAGAAATTTACTAATAATATCTCATTAGCATTGGCCAAAACGTTGGCCAATCCGACCAAGTGAGCCTTCACCACTCACCTCCAGGTCTTGCATTACAATGAAGTCCTTCCAACCTTTTATAAGCTCCATTACATATAATACCACGAGCAGAATACTATGGGTGCACAATACCATGTGCCCCAAAACCATCACTGTTTAACCTGGTCAACTTTGACTCTATCCTGAGTCAAGTTTACCTAACAATTCCCCCCTTAAACTTGACTTGGGGTTCCTTGACTAACTCCAGCCAAACCTGCTAAGTGAGACAATCCTGCTCACTCTAGCTCTTACCCCCCTCAGAGTTTTTACCCGGGCTATTGTTAACCCGACACCCCCCCTATCACCTAAGTCTAACCTAGAATTTACCAGTGATCACCGAGGGGTACACATGCCTTACCAGGTCTTACAGTAGTATGCCCATTTACATGCAATAATTTTGACTTCATTAATTTTTTTTTTGTTTATTGTTTTTGCGATTCTGATCCATCCTCTCTCAATTTGATTTTCTTAAAAACTTCTATCAAACTGCTCCAACTGCGAGCCCGTCGAGAACCTTGTAGATTCCAGCACCGGTGGCCTCACGTAGCAGAAAAGGAACAATTTTCGAAGCCGCATGAACAATTTTCTTCTGCTGGCCTTCTTTAAAATAGTAGCATGAATCCCAAACAATTCGTGAGCATGTTCCAAACCGGTAAATATCGCAAATGCACTGTGATTCCTGGTAGTTATGGCACTATCTTCTACACATTCTCCTCAAGGTTCTTCCGCGTACAATTGTTCCACTATTATTTTCTAGAACCAGATCTGTAAAAAGGTTGCAATGATCTCATCAGGCACTATTAACCCCTGGCATCAAAGAATCCCTTTGAAGCCAATATGTGGCTCTGATACCAATTGTTAAGAAATTTACTAATAAGATCTCATTAGCATTGGCCAAAACCCTGGCCAATCCGACCAAGTAAGCCTTCACCACTCACCTCTAGGTCTTGCATTACAATGAAGTCCTTCCAGCCTTTTATAAGCTCCATTACATATAATACCACGAGCAGAATACTATGGGTGCAAAATACCATGTGCCCCAAAACCATCATTGTTTAACCTGGTCAACTTTGACTCTATCCTGAGTCAAGTTTACCTAATATGCAGCTACCCTAGAAACAAACAGTTTAAAGCAATTTGTGATTTCCTCTATGTATGATAGGTAAGAGAGAGGCAAAGGAACCAACCTGGATATTCCTCTTAACTTCTTGTTTGATCTCTCTCCCCCTTGACAGAGCTTGCAACTCCTCTCCTACTTATCCCGCTTCGAGAATACTTGTAGAAACAAAGTAACAAAACACCGTCAAAGCATCTTGATCTATTATATCATAAGCATTACAGAATCAGAAATGTAATGAACATACAATGGCATTCACAAATAACAACATTCACAAATACATGATTATATGGAGGAAAAATCAAAGAAATTTATTAAATAAAAGGGAGAATTACAACCTAGCTGTCTGATCCAGCATCAAAGCCCTCTTCACCTCATGAAAAGCAAGATCACATCAACAATATAATGCTCTTTCTCAAATACAAACTATCAGCACTTCCTTACAAATTACAAAATTCCAACCTTCAGATCTCTCAGATGAGGGATCCATTTATAGATGTGTGCAAGGGTGTGAGTCATCTCTGGGTTTTTTATTAGTGTCATTCCACTTGTTGTTCTTGGTTCCACTTGGAGATTTCATGGATCTCTTACTCATCCCTAGGCAAATTCAGAGAGGCAAGTGTCATAGGAGAAGTTTCTAGAAGATTCCATGAGGATCCACTTAGCAAACTATCTCATACATTTGCCCATTCTCACTCATCGCACCCTACAGAAGGCCTCTTCAGTATGCATCACACCTGGCTAGTGTAGAAGTCAGTATGCATCGCACCCTGACAGAGGAGCACTCAGTATGGTCGAGTTTTGGCCAGTTCTGGATGGTTTTTTAGGTGGAACTTTTGGGGAATGATGTAATCAGTTGACCATGATCCCTTAGGGTATGAAAGAACAATTTTAGGGGTTAAATAGCCCTATTTTATTGACATATAAGATTAGGGTTGTAGTGCCCAAATATGTCTATAACAGTTGCCCCCTAAAGCATGAAGTCATAAATCTTTGATGTCGGGTGAAATGCTTTATCATGAGGATCCAAGGTATTCGAACTGGAAGGTGACTTGTATAAGATACAATACAATACATCATCATCATATAATTTTCATGATCTAGCTGAGGCAGGCATTCCCATGCTCAAATTTATAAATTCATTTCATATCAATGCGTTGATTGTTTCGTTCAGAAAGTGTGTACCTATATCGCTCATCAACAATTTCGGGAAGCCAAATCTAGTTAAGACATATTCAAACAAAAACTTTGTTGTTGTAGATCCTGTAAAATCCTTAACTGGCTATGCTTCCACCCATCTGGTTAGATATTCGATCACGGTGATGATATAGTGCACACCTGTTTTCTTTCCTGGGGGCTGAATTGGCCCAACAAAATCAGTTGCCCATTTATCAAATAGTTGTAAAGATACTTGAGGTTGTAGTGGCAACTCATCCCTTTGCGATGCTTTTCCAATTCTTTAACGTGCATCGCATGCCTTACAATACGCTTTGGAATCCTTGTGCAAGTTAGGCCATCATAGCCCTACGCACAAAATATTTTGCGCAGTTCCTTCCCTGCATAATGGCATCTCACAACTCCACCATGAGCTTCAACGAAAATCCTATCCTGCTCAAAATCCGACATATATCTTCACAATATTTGATCTGCACCCATCTTATACATATGTCCCGCAATAACTGAAAAGTCTTTTGCACACAGTACTAATTCCTTTTTCTGTTGACTTGTCTATCCTTCTGGTGCCATCCTTGTAGTCAAGAAGTGGATAATATCAGAAAAATGGTTTTCTACTACGTGCACCACAAAGAGCTACGAATTTGGAAACCCTTCCTCCATATTAGTAAGCTCCTCTCCTATTTCAATCCATGATAGATGGTGAGGTCCCGCGTTTAACCTTTCTGGCTTCACAATGACTTCAAAGTCATACTCCTAAAATAAATGCAACCATTTGCAGATCTTCCCTCCCAACATAGTCTTATTGACTAGATATTTCAAGGCAAAATGATCTGTGTAAATCTTAAATGCCCTCCTAATAGATAATGTCTCAACATTTTTAGCGCGTACACCATGGCCAAACCTTCGCGCTTAGTCGTTGAATAATTCTTCTCAGCCTTAAATAATTTCCTACTCGGGAAGGATATAGGATGTTCCATTTCTCCTTCACTGGCATGTGTTAACACTACACTCAACGTAATGTAAGAGGCATCCACATGCACATGAAACTCCTTCTTCTAATCTAGGAATAGCAAGATCGACACAGTGACCATCTTCTCTTTCAACACATCTAAGGTGCACTGACATTCTTCGTCTTAGCATAATGTTGCGTCCTTCTTCAACAGTTTCTCCATGGGCACAGTAATCTGAGCATAAGCTTTGATAAATTTTCTATAATATCCCATATGTCCCAGCATTGCGCGGAGCTAGTTAATGTTCCTCGGGGCCTCTAGATTCACTATCATCATAATATTCGCAGGGTCCACCATCAATCCTTGTTTGCACACCACGTGACCTAGAAAGATCCTAAAGGGAACACAAAATGTGCATTTATTTAAATTCAGTGCGATCTGGTATTTGTGATAGGTATCCAACATCAGGCGCAGATTCGCTACATGGCGCTTTACTATTCCAAACATTGTCCAGTCGTCAAAGTCTACTTCTAAGAACTTATGGATGAACTCCTTGAATGCTGCTATGACTACGCGGGAGAATATCGCAGGCGCATTCTTAAGCCCAGCGACATCATTGTGTATTGGAAGCATTCTCGTTCTGTTGCGAAGGTTGTTTTTATCCTATCTTCTAGCGTGATATTGATCTAATGATACCCATAAAATCCATCAGTGAAGGAGTAGGCCTCCTACCCTCAAACATTTTCTAACACTTCATCTATAAACGACATCGAGAATGGGTCGTGAACACATGCATCATTAAGCTTCTGCAGATGTACGCAAATCCATATCTCACCTTTTTGTTTCTTCCCTTGAACCACCATCTAGCTCACCCAATCAGATTCCTCAATAGGTTCTATGATGCCTGCCTCCAACATCTTATCCAACTCCTAGCAAACGTTTTCCTTGTATTTGGGGTTGAGGCGATACGGTCTTTGCTTAATTGGCTTCATGTCCAGCTTTAGTGTGATTTTTATAACGCCCAAATCACTAATTATTCCCTTCAAATCCGAAAAATTGGTAGGGAAGAGATCCTAGTATTCGTAGAGTAACTCAGCAACTTTATCCATTGTGGCATCGTCATAGTAATCTCCAATATTTGCGAAATTCGGTTCTGCTTTAGTTCCAAAATTTAGACAAATTGAATTAAAAAATATACCAAAAAAATCTTTCAAAACTTAAAAATTTAATATTTTTTCATAATTTTAAATTAAAATTTTAACCTTTAAAATACCAAAAACAAATGTCATATTAAAATACTTATTACACTCGTCATAAGTGGAATATATTGTGAATATATTGTAATTACAGTTGGTTAAATAAATTTATTTTTTAACTAATAAGTTGAAATAAAATATATCAACTATAATTTTATAAAAATTCTAAAATAAATCGATATGAGATATTTAATAATTTCAAAATATTGATGACTAAGTTTCTCATTTTTATGTCCATCTATAACACTGGTTTAACCAAAGGTATCCACTATTGAAACATGTGATGTATACTCCATCTGTGGGGGAGCCACTAAAGGTAAAGGTAGTCGGTTGTGAGATGCTTAATAAAATACGGCATTTAAATGAACCCTTGTCATAAAGAAAAGAATTTTTCAAAATAATCAACTTATAACATTTACAAAAGAATTTATGGAGAACACCTCATGTGTCGTCTTTATGTCAAACTATGCCACTGGTCATCCATGATATCTTAACTAGAAGAAGAAAAGGTAGGTTCATGCGTGTACTAAAATGGAATGGTAAATTATGTATACCATTCATTAATTTTTTTTAATTAAAATGTTGATTTTTCAAATTTTACAGTGTTTAGTTTTTAAGATAGGTTTTAACTCCTTAAAAGTTTAATATGGATTTAATTTTTATCAATTCATTCATATATACATTCTGGTTTAGTGGTTGGGATAGAATTTTTCAATGGAGACAATTTAAGTTTAAATTTTAATAGAACCATTATGTGTGAGAGGGAAGATGTTTGATTTTTTAAAATTGGTTTATTTTTACTAAAAAAATTCAACACTTATTTAACATTCTAAATTAATAAATAAACATTCAAATATATTACTATTATTTTATCACAAAATTCATTTAAAAAATTTATAACCAATCTCCAGCCAATAAATTATATTTGGAAAAGTGTAAAGTGTTTCACCTTCTAAATTTAGTTTTCTTCCCTAAAAGAGAATTCACAAATACTTTATTCTTTATTATCATTTTATTAAAAAACTAGATCCAAAAAAGTATAATCCAATCCAAAAATGTATAATCTTCAACCAGTAAAATATATTTAAAAAATAAATAATTTTAAAATAACTATTTACACACAATAAATAAATAAAATGTTATTTTTATTATTTATAATACATAACCTATGATAAAGATGGGGAAGTGGAACATACTCTTTTCCATCTTCAAACAATTTTGTATTATTATTAGTTTATGTCTAAATAATGAAATATCTTATGTAAGATGATTTAGAGAGTTGAACATTAAAAATTTGAAAATGTAAGATGATTTAGAGAGTTGAACATTAAAAATTTGAAAATGATAGTGAATTCTTTCAAAGATTGGTTTTAATTTAATATTTTGTATTATTCTTTGATTATGTTTTTTCATTCAAAAAATGAAATAATTTTGTGTGAATGGGTGGTACCACTAATGTTAATGGGGACTCTTTGTGAGATGTGCCCCTCAATAGATGGATCAAACATGTTATGGCATAGCAGAAAATTGGTGGAGGGTGTTGAAAGATGTACTACAAATCTCATCGATTTAAATGCAGGCTTGTGTCTTTGGGGTGGTGAGGGTACATAACTTGTGGGAAAGGATTTGAGGTTGTATGCTTGCCCTCCTTCTCCTTGGCTTGGGTGGCGTCATTGTTATTTTTGGTTCTGTGGAGTGCGGTGAAGTTGGTTTATCTGAGGAGTTTGGCTTTGCAATATCAGTTGCATCTGCACTGGGTAGGGTGCTACGGAGCAACATGTTCTGCTATGTTAGAGTATGTTTCCTTTTAGGTGGACCTTCTCGTTCGATTTGCATGGCACAAAGTGTTGACACTCCTTGGCCTACTTTTGGAGTTTTGGTCGTGCTATCTCTGGACGATGATTCTCTATGGTTTGATGGCTCAATCTGGGTACTTGCTCGTCGCATGTTTTGATTATGGCATTAAGGTGATATTGATTGGGAGGGTACCATGGCCAGTTTTGAATCTCTCCCTTTATGTGGGCTTAATGGTTATTCTGGGAATTTTGGCATGCACTCATGGGTTTTTTAGTTATTGGTTCTTTTTGTTTTACTGGCAGTTTAGTTGTTTCTCTTGTATCTAGTAATTCCTTCTTCAAGTCGTTGCGACCTCAAGTAGTGGCATGATCGTTGTCGAATTTGGTACATGTTTGTTGTTATTTCTTATTTTGTTTATACTCGCCCTGACCAATGGCGAGCTTTTGGTGCCGTGGTCCACTGCAAAATGATAATGGTCAAATTTTACCTCTGTAATGTTGTCCTTTAGGTTGAAAATGATTCTTCTCTTTATGATAGGGTTGTATTGATAATGTGTATGTGTGATGTACCTCCTTTTTTATTAATAGAAAGCTTCTTGCCGCAATTAAAAAAAAATTGAAATAGTTTAAGTATGATTAAAAAAAATGAACATTAAAAATTTGAAAATAAAATAAAAAATTTTGGAGCTATGGTTTTAACCTAATTATTTAAAAGAAGTAATATTGATCAACTCTAAACAAGTGTGTTTACCTTAATTTAATTATAACTCTACATTTACATATTAGTGTTATAATATTTAATGAGAAATTAATAAAATAATTACTAAAATAAAACATTACTTATCTTTCAAATATAATTATAAATAAAATATTATTATATAATATATATATATATATATATATATATTATTAAAAAAAATATACCATTTAAAACAGTTTTATTAATTTATAAGAAAGGTTTTAACTTTTACGAAATACCTTTAGATAATTAACATATTTTATATATTAAAAAATTACTCTTAACTTTTATATATATAAATATTAAAAAAAAGCTAAATAATAAATTTAAATTTAACATTAAGGAAAGTAAAAATTTATTTATTAAAATAAATATATTTTAAATTGCAGGTAAATACAAACCAACACTTACACATGCCAAGTAAATAAAAATGAATATATATACTAATTTCAAATTGAAGGTTTACCCTTTAAAAAAACAAAAAAAAATATTATTAAAACAGTGGTTCTCAACTTTATGTCAATTCATGGGAGTTCTTCTCAATAGTACGAGGGGAAAAAAGGTTTCAGAGACCAAAAGAATCCAACTTTTGAAATACGTGATGTCTACTCAATCCAAGGTGGGATCCACTAAACATGGTCGGTGCACTAAAGATAAAGCCTCAGTGAGAGTGCTTAATGCACTACGTTTTCATTGTCATTTTCCTTCCACTTTCTCCAAATAATCAACGCGAGGAAAAGAATTTCTCAAAATAATCAACTTATTAGGAAAAGAACGTTTCATGACACATCTAAAATGAAATTTCAAACCACTTACCTTGTCATTTTCCTTTTACTTTCTCAAAACAATCTAGATTAAGAAAATAATTTCAATATACATTTAAAATGAAATTTAAAATGGAGTTGTTTTGAGTGTGATTTTTTAGATTTTTGAATTTGATGGAAATATTTGAGGTGAAATCTTGATTTGTGTTATTTAAATTGGTTTTTTGATTGTATATATGGATTTAGCATCCTGAAAAATCTCTAAACCACTTTGATTGTGTAGAGGTTACCCATCAAACTTGTGATTTCAATAAATTCCTATCAAATTTTACAAAAAATAGATAAAAAAAATAACAACTCAATTTCGAACCTTACACAATCATTTTCCTTCCCCTTTCTCAAAATTCTCAAAACAATCAAGATTAAGAAAATAATTTCTCAAAATACGTTACGAACATCCTGTTAGGGCTCCAGGAAACTCTCCTAGGTTGTAGCTCGGAGATGCCTGGTAACATATAATCTTCAATAGAGTTCTAGGAACTTATTGGGATAGGTGATGGTTTAATTCAAGCCAGATAACCACTTCCACTCTATTTTCACTCCAAACATGCATGAACACCCTCAGACTACAAGGCTTTAGACCACCACTGCTCAACAGTTTGTAGATTAAGTGGATGAATGGAGAATACTAACAACACCAACCGATGCATACACAAATGTATTATGGCCAGCTGCAACTAGTGAAGAAACTTGCAAATCTAATGTATCAACGCAGAGATAAGATGACAGTTATCTGGTGTTAGATACAGAAAAAACCTGGTGACCTACTCAACAACACATCCATTTTACTAATACAGAGATAAGATGATAGTTATCTAGCATTAGGCATAGAAAATATCATGAATAAAACACTCCAGGTACAAGTTTAGAGCAGAAAGGAATGAACATTGAGCATGTAACATTAAAAGAAGCTTGCATTTGCTGAAAATGAAGATGAGACGTTGCACGTTACAGAGTATCTACAGTCTCCAAAAGTTGAACCCTCATTACATATTGTTCTTGGCTATTTATAATCTATCATTACAATGGCTCTTAGCGTTTTAAGGATGGAGGGGTCATAATTGACCACCTACTGCCATTAACTGTCTGATAGTGTCTTTGAATGCAGTTGCTTTCTCCACTACAAAAACCTGATCAGTTCTAGTGTCGTGTTGTCCTGACAGGTGATCGGATTGATCGTGCAGTGGAGTTCCATGACTGTTTAATTCAGTTATTGAGTCGTGTTGTGTCCTTTTCTCCTTCGGCCATGTTCTTCTCTTAATTCAATTTCATTGGATCATTGCCAGACTAACAGAGTCAGCCATATTCTTCTTCGTGCAACAGACAGGACGTGGGGTATGGAGTGCATGGGCAGATGGATGGTCGTGAATGATCACGAATGGTGGTCGTTGGATCAAGGGAGGTGTGCGGTGTAGATCATTTGGGGGGCTAGCGGTCATGATGGGAGCTGAATATGTCCAGGCCGTTGGATCTTCAGGCAGGTGGATCGGACGGTTATCGGAGGGCGGAGATGCGCAGATGGTAACGTGCGGGGTGGCTTGATTTGAGTGGTTATGGTTTTTATCGGAAGGGTCTCGGGCGGTAAGTGGGAAGTCTTAGAACTCGCCCGATGTCATTCAGTGGACGACACGTAGTGGTGGAGGAGGGAGAAAAACCGCCCTCATCAGGCGGGTACTTATCTCGCTTGTTGTCTATGCAATATGGGCAACATTCATTAGATCTGGTGGGGGTGATCTAATGGCGGAGGAGTGTCGGACAAGTTGGTGTATCAGATGGGACGTGGACTGTTGGATTGGTGGGGAAAGATCAACAACGAAGATGCGGTGAAGGTATGAGATGTCTTCGGGAAATGTACTATAGGCGCATAAGGCATATGGGTGAGGTTTTATGGGGATTTTGGCTATTGCGCTTGGGGCTAAGGCCAAAGAGAAATTTGTTGGGGTGCGAAGGTTAAGTTAGGAAAGAGAAAGGGTAAAGTGGGAGCGGATTAAGGTAAGGAGTAGGAAATGGCCTGCGTGGGACCCCTTTTACGAAGAGAAAAGCAGACTGAATCTTCCTGTTGACCTTCAAAAAGTCAGCACTGCACCTCAGGGCTAACACTCGCTCCTTCTTGTAGGTTTTAACCCTGTACAGAAATTACCTGCATACGAATTCTAAAACAAAGAAAATAAACAATGCGAGAGCATAACACATAAAACACATATGCACAAAGATTTCCCACTGGATCCCAAAACCGGGACTACCAGCTTGATTTTTCATTATGTTCCTTTCAATGTTACAATACATATTTATACATGCCGAAGCATCCAATACCATGGACCGAAAAGCCATCGCGTCCAAAACCATGGACCGAAAACCATAGGTAGGTTTGCCCAACCTAATATAGGGTCCAAAAAAAAAAAAATTCCCGGGGCACTACCCCGGACCTCGTAGAGGGGGGTTACCCGCCCCCCTCAAACCCCCTGGACAAGGGGGGCTGTCGCCCCCCCTATGACTCCCCCACTGCGCAACAAAGGGGGGGCTCTGCCCCCCCTCTAACACCCGGTTCACTACGTAGGTTAGCCGTGGAAAGAATATAACACAACCCAACAATCTCCCACTTGTTGTTTTCTTTCCACAGGGGGCCACAGGAGAGCTTAGTCATTTTTCCAGCCTTGAAACGCCCATTGTTTCTCTACTCCAAGAGAACTTCTCAGAGCTCACAGATTTTGTCAATGCATCTGCAGTATTCTTCAAAGTGTCCACCTTTACCAGCAACACCTTTTTGTCTTCTATCAGATCCCTCACAAAGTGATACTGAACATCAATGTGCTTTGTCTTTGAATGATAAGCAGGGTTCTTTGCCAAGAAAATTGCACTTTGGCTGTCACAATCTATCCTTATAGCTCCCTGTACTAACCCCATACTAATCTCTGCAACCAAACTACATCCTTGCTTGCGTGAGTGGCTGCCATGTATTCTTCCTCTGTAGTGGATAATGCCACTACAGATTGTTTCTTACTCATCCAACTGATTGCACCCCAAATAGGTTAAACACATACCCACTTGTATATCTTCTCTGATCCAGATATCCAGCCCAGTATGCATCAAAAAAGCCATGAATATCCAACATTCTATCCAATCCTGCTCTTTGTTGGTAGCACAAACCATAATCACTAGTGCCACGCAAATACCTGAAAACCCGCTTCACTGTTGTCCAGTGCTCCTTCCTTGGTTTTGACATAAACCTGCTCAATACTCCACCGCATGTGCAATGTCTGGTCTAGTACATACCATTACATACATTAGGGTACTGACTGCACTTGCCTATTGCAACACGAGACATGTCCTCTTCCTCTTCTTGTGTCTTGGGACAATGTTCAGCAGATAACCTCACACCTACAGGAATATGAACCTTCATTGGTTTACTATCTTGCATATTAAACCTCTGCAGTATTGTCTCGACATACTTCCTCTGGTTTGACCATAGCTTCCTCATTATCCGATCTCTTTTAATTTCCATGCCTAAAATATAGTTTGCAACACCAAGATCTTTCATGTCGAATTTGGAGGACAATTGGGTCTTCAAATCCTAGTTAATTTCTTTGTCATTTCCAACCATAAACATATCATCCACATACAAGACCAAATAAATAACAAGGTCACCAATTAATTTGAAATACACACAATGATCTGCTTTGCTTCTGGTGAAGCCAAGTCCCCGTATAAACGTATCAAATTTCTGATACCACATCCTTGGTGATTGTTTTAACCCATACAGAGACTTCTTTAACTTGCATACCAATTCTTTCTTACCCTTCACCGCAAAGCCTTCAGGTTGCTTCATGTAGATTTCCTCTTCCAGATCCCCGTGAAGAAATGTTGTCTTCACATCCATCTGTTCTACCTCAAAATCGAAAGCAGCAGCAACAGATAAAAGTAATCTAATAGAAGTTACCTTGGCACAGGAGAAAAAATATCACCAAAATCAATTCCCGGCACCTGGGAATAACCTTTTGCTACCAACCGAGCTTTGTATTTCTCCACCTTCCCTTCTGCATTTGTCTTCTTCTTGAACACCATTTGCTGCCAATGGGTTTCCTTCCAGCCGGCAACTCCACCAGATCCCAAGCCTAATTTTTGTGCAAAGATGCCATTTCAT
>APFE030113259.1:60647-91345 GCA_000404065.3 Pinus taeda
TGAGCTATAATACAACAAGTTCAGAATCTAACCTTACAATCAAACTCTGAATCCCAAATGAGATGGATTCAGATAATAACTCAATCACTGCACTATACTCTGCAATGTTATTTGTTGTTTGACCAAGGCTTACCCCATGCATATATACTAACTCATCAGAGGGTGAATAGATGACCCAAGTTACGGAAGAAATATTCCATGTACTACGACAAGCACCATCAACAAAACCAATGTATGTTTGAGAAGACGTCAACATCTGCAGTATCAAGAGTAAAACCAAGATAAGAAGGAATAATGATAAAACACTCTCTAAACTAGGCACACTTTCTAATCTAAAACACACCAACGTGAAAGAAACTATTCTAACAAGAATCTCCACACCAAACTCTAAGCATAATATCTTTTCAGATAAAGCCCATTTCTGGGTCTACCTAAAGAGACACCATCAAACTCTACTAATTCATAGGCCCCTTTGGCCAGCTTACGCTTAACAACAAAAGGACCATGCCACATGGGTACGAATTTTCCAGCCCCTAGCTTATCATTCGCTTGATCGTATAATAAAACTAGGTCCCCTTCCGAAAAATTACGAGATGTAACATTACGATCGTACTGATATTTTATCCGTTTTGCACCATTATTACGTATTCACTTGAAGAACTAGACCTGTGAACCCTAGACCACTTCCTTAATTAATTGCTTAGTGGTATAACTCTTTATTTAGCTTTTCGGGACGAGCTCCCAGATATACTATGAATTCAGACTGCTAAGAACTTTAGATGCCTTATGGAAGTGGCACAGGAACAAACCTCAACTCATACGTGGAAACTGCCCTCTTGCATTGAATCCTTACTTAGAATGTCTTACACACTTAATTGAGCTAAGTACAACAAAGGTTTTTCCTCTTCGGAAGTGGCTAGGAGTAATTCTATCGCTATTTGCAATGACGAAATTTCGCATTCAATGGGTAACACTGCTTCCAACCCGTAAATAAGCTGAAAAGGAGTGAAACCTGTTGATGTTTTGACTGAGGTTCGGTATGCCCAAAGTGCTCGAAATAACATGTTATGCCAATTCGACCGATGAAGGCCAATGATTCATCGGATCATGGTAACTAGAACTTTGTTGATTGCCTCAACCAGACCATTAGCCTATGGGTAATATGGAGTAGAGCTATCATGATGCAAGCCAAGTTGATCTATTAGTTCAGTCATCATGATGTTCTGAAAATGACTTCCATGATCAGTGATAATCACTTGAGGAACACTGAACCTAGAAATTATATGATTGAAAATGAAAATAGCAGTAGTTTTGCCGTCTGCCGAAAATGTAGGCATCGCCTCGGCCCACTTGGTAAAATAATCTACTGCAAGGATGATAAACGCATGCCCCCCGGCCAAGTGAGGGTTACATGTAATAAAATCGATACCCCACTTTTCAAAAGGACCAACGACAATTATAGCGTGGAGAGGAGTAGGTGGAGCACACATCTTTCGATCAAAAATTTGGCAATTGTGGCATTTCTGGACTGCATTGATACAATCTTTAAATAAGGATGGCCATAAATAACCAGCGTGCAATATCTTTTGGGCTGTGGCATACCCATACATATGACCACCACACGCTCCAGAGTGACAGTCATTCAGAACCTTTTCAGCTTCTTCATGAGTTAGACAACAACGGAAAACAGAATCCACCCAACAGCAATAGAGTGTATCTCCAATAATTTTGTATAGTTGGGATTGGAAATGTATTTTCCTTCGCTAAGATTGTGAGATTTCAGGCTAAAAAGATTGGGTTTGGAGATAGACAATTATATCCCCATACCATGGATCAAGAGTACTGATAAGAAACAAAGATTCATCCGCAAGGGATTCTTCTGCCACATTTTCGGTATCAGTACGCGGGAAGTCACATATTAATTCCGCAAAAACCAAAGACTTCTTTGACTTGGATTTTTCAAATTCCAGGTCAAATTCCTACAGGATAACGATCCATTTGGAATACTTGCCCCCTAGCAATTGTTTAGTCAAAATATACGTCATATGGTTACAGCTAGAAACTACTATGGTTTTGCATAGTAAAATGTAGTGACAAAAATGTTGGACAACTTGAACAGCTGCCAGGGCCAATTTCTCCACATGCAAATATTTAAGCTCAATCAGATTCAGAGTTTGACTAAGATAGTAAATCACATGTTCAGCGTTGAATTCATCTTCCTGAATAAAACCATCCCAATCGTGGAATGAGAAGCAACGAGGTATAAAAAATAATCCTGGTTGTAGTTGGGAGGATGCAATAACGGTGCATGGGTCAACGCGTGTTTAAGTGCATCAAAAGATTTTTGAGCTATCTCATCGCAAAAGAATGGAGTGTTCTGTTTCAACAACCTGGTAAAACCTTTTGTTATCTCGGCATAGTTAGAAATGAATCCACGTAAAAAGTGTGCTTTCCCTTGCAAACTTTGGAGTTGGCGAAGAGTCGAAGGTGGAGGTAATTTGACAATGGCTTCAACCTTTGAGGGATCGACATGAATTCTAGCTTTTGAAACAACAAATCCCAGTAAGAGACCCGTTTCTGTACAGAAAACACATTTGTGTGGATTCATCCTAATTCGATAATGCCTACATCTCATAAATATGGCTCGTAAATGAGTGAGATGATCGGCTCTACGTAATGAATGAGCAGGTAAATCATCGAGATAAGGCTGCACAATGTGCTTGATGTCGTGAAATGCGTAAGACATAGCCCGTTGAAAAGTTGCTCCGACATTCTTCAACCCAAAAGGTAATTTGCAATAAGAAAACATCCCCCATGGACAAATGAAAGCCGTTTTTGGTTGATCAGTAGGGAGTATGCTAATTTGATTGTAACCAGAAAATCCATCCATAAAGGAGAACATTTCACTGTCGGCACAATCATCAATAATTTGATCGATACAGGGGGTTGGGTAATTGTCTTTAGGACAAGCTCGATTAATATCCCTATAATCAATACATATTCTTATCACTCCTTGCTTTTTGTTAATAGGAACAATATTCAATACCCAATCCGTTAAAGGAATTGGATATATGAAACCTACTCGAAGTAATTTCTCAACTTCAGCTTTAATAGCAGCAACTTTTCTTAGATGTATCGGATGCAAACGTTGTCGGACGGGTTTAGCATCCGGGTAATTTTTTTCATGGAAACCAATTGATGGATCGATTCCTGGCATTTCTTCATATGACCAAGCAAACACGTCATGAAATTATTGAAATAGGGCAACATAAGTTTGGATTTCCTCGTCCATACAGGAAGCACCTATATGAATGTTTTCAATAATTTCGGGTTTCACTGAAATGTCAATAGGAATTGTTCGAGAAATATTTACCAAATTCAACTCAGAATCAGGATGTTGCAATGGATTCTGTGATTCCTTGACATAATCAGTGGTAAAAATAGATGAGAAATCATTTTCAAAATGATCAAGGTTAGGTAAAAATGAAGATCGATGATGAAGATCTTCCCATGGTAAATCATCAACAGATAAAAGTTCACGAAGTTGCTCATCAGTATGAACAGGATCAGAAAAATTTGTTGAATCTGAGGTTGAGATTGAAAGTGACTCCCCATGGACCACATTCATTGGATCAATTTCGGTTGAACTAGAGTCAGAAAATGATTGTACCGCCTGATATGCAACTTTAAAGGGACTCAAGGGCATGGCATCACCAAATGAGTCCATCTCGGAATCGGAAGGTACGATCCAAGGATCATCAGAAACAATAGTGTTCGATGAAATCATGTGAATAGTTGCAAAAGAAGGTGATAAGTTAGGAGGATGAAAAGAAAAAGTTCCTAGTAAACCAAAATCTTTAATCAATCCCACTCCAACATCCTTATAAGGGATAGCTATTTTACGGACATGTTGGATACTCTCAGAAGAGGCTGGGTCAGATGAAAGATAATTTAACTCATCTATTATAACGATATTTCCATTATGAGGGAATTTAATAAGCCGAAAGACCGATGAAACAACAACAGTCATAGCGTAAGACCAACTACGACCCAAAAGAAGGTTGTAATCTAGAGGGGCATCAACCACTTCCACATCTAGATTAACAGTTTTTCCTTCTACCCCTATAGGTAAATCCGGTAAAATGCCAAAAGGATGAAACCCTTAGCCATCAAAAGCCTTTAAAATTATCGAGGATTGATTGAGTGTAAGAGAAGCAAGCGATCTCTAACACTAAATCGACATAATACACGTAGAAGTTCCCTCATCAATCACAGTCCAAAAGAAAGGTATTTTTTTGACTAACACTGGGATCTGGAAAGCCATTTGTTGAGGTAAGCGAGGTGTACTATTTTATAAATCGAAGATTATAAGGTTGGAATCCTAAAAATCAACAGCTCCTATAGAAGACAAAAGCAATTTACGTTGTGCTAGACACGATTGCAGCACCTCCAAAGCCGACATTGCTGAAGGGGATATGGCTAAATCTTCAACAATGTTATAGTTCTGAGTAGCTCTCGCATGTGGATTGAAAGCTGACTTTCGAAGTATACCTTTAGTAGGCGGTTTGATTACTAAGTCTAGATTAGGTTTCTCGATCTGTAGCGGATTGGAACCAGGAGGAGTTGAAATTGATGGGTTTGAACTAGAAGATTCTGGCTCCTTACCACCAACAGGATTCTTACTTCCATAATCTTGCGATCACGTCACAATCCTGACATGGGACATCATCATAATTGGTTCTTCTGAAGCATTTGAGGAAGAACCTATCATCTTACTATCTTGACTAGGAAAAGGATCCTTCAAGGCAGCAGGCATTTGAGAACCTTTGACGATCTTCGAAACCTCAGCTCGATGTGGACAATATCTTGTAAAGTGCTCCTCGTCACAAATGAGACAAGGATAGTGAGGTTTACGTTTCTCGTTAGTAGATTCAGTCTTTTATGGTTTCTCTTTTGCGTTTTGTTTATTTTTCTTCTTCCCTTTCTTTTTACCGCCAGATTTTGATTTGGCCGTAGAAGATTCTATGACATGAATATCGGCAGGAACTTTAGTGGAAGCTTCTCCTGTCGAGGAATCTGGTAAAGTTATAATAGGATAATAATTCTTTACAGATTTCTCCTTACTCTTGGTATTCACTGAACCAATCATACCATCAGCGGCATGAGACCTTGAAGGAGTTGCAGTTATTTGATTTTGTTTGGGAAGGTCGGGGATTTTTTCGTGTAAAGTACCCGACTGCATATAAACTAAGTCAAGGTACTGAGCCTGAGCAATTACTTGCTCTCCAGTAACTACTCCTGCCTTAGCTACATCCTAAATGATTTTAGGTAATAATGATTTAACAAACCATTCTGCCAAAATTTGATCCGGGATAAAAACTTTCACTAAACATCGTTGATGTCACCATTCATGAATATGGTCTGAAATATATGTAGATGTTGACTGTTTTAATGAATTTAATAATTTCGTGCCATTGTCATATCTGACAGGCAACTGAAAATGAGTTAAGAATGAAGTAGCTAACTGACTAAAATTATAAAAGGAGCTTCATGGCAACTCAATGTACCACTTAGCCGCGAGACCAATTAGAGCACGTTGAAAAAGCCTTAAGTGAATTGAATCAACTACAATGGAATTTGATGCACACCAAAGGTGATAAGTCATCACATGATTCAATGGATCCTCTCCTAGCTTACCTCAAACTTCGGAATATCACTAGGCAACTTATTAGGCATTGGTGGCCAGTACGGAAGATAATAAATTGGATCGTTTGTAAAGTGCGACAAGTCAGGTAAATCCAAAGTTGTGATGAATGGTAACTGACGGTTAGGATCTCGAAAACCTTGGGTCACAAGACCAGCTCCAGGAGGAGGATATCTAGGATAACCTGGAATTGGATTTGCATTAGGAATATTATATCCTCCCGGAAAACCAGGATTAACCGAACCAAACTAAGGTTGTTGAGGTTGAGGTTGTTAATATGTATACCTAGGGTATAGTTGAGACTAATAAACTGGGCTTTGCACAACAGGACCGTATTGATACTGTCCCTGGTACGGTTGATAAGTAAATTGAGGTTGAGTTGTGACAATTGTACTTGGGCCAGGTTTTCCTATAGGCATCTGAATCGAAGTCTGAATTGTAGGTCCAGAATAGGGTAAAGAGGTCTAAGGAGTTTATACAGGAACAGTAGAAATCAGAGTTGTCGATACTCTAGAAGTAGGTGGGGTAGATTGAACAAAAGCTACAGTAGTTGTAGCAGTCATTTGAGGCGGAGTTTGAGGTGAACTAGGCCCAGACTGATGAGCTACACTAGGTGCAGAAGTTGGAATAGTAGGCTGGACAAGTTGCTGGGTTGAACCAGAAACCAAAGGTTGTCTAGATTGAGATGACAACTGCACATTGGGTTGCAAAATCTGTTGAGTTTGAGATGGATCCCACACCATATTCATTCTAGGGTAAGGACCCATAACAGGTTGAGCATATGGAGGACCATAACCAGGTTGAGTGTAGGACTGATAATTGAAAGGTACATTTCTAGTTCCTTGAACAAATGGTTAACTAGAAGGTGGTTGGAAACCTTGAGATGGCTACTGACCTTGACGTTGATAACCTTGAGGCACGTACTAAAACTGGGGTTGACCTTGAGGTATATATCGATACTGGGATTGACCTTGAGGCATATACTGAGTCTGAGGTTGACCTTGAGGCATATATTGAGTCTGGGGTTGACCTTGAGGAATGTACTGTCCTTGAGGTTGCCCCCCAGGCGGTATTTGACTGCCTTGAGGTTGCTCGCCAGGTGGTATTTGACTGTCTTGAGGTTGCCCCCAGGCAAAATTTGACTCCCTTGAGGCTATCCCCCAGGCGAAACTGACTACCTTGAGGTTGCGGATTTGGAATAGCACCAGACATCATAAGCATTTCTTCTACGCTCAACAATGGAGTTCCATTATGACCAGTTGATACCTCATGTTCGATGGGTTGAGGAGACGCTCCTGAAAAAGTACTAGAAACTGACTGATACCCAGAAGGAACAGAAGGATCGCCATATAAAAATGTTTCCGGATTTTGGGAAAACATGGATGATCGGTTTGACATATTCCAAGGAGGATAATAACCTATGGGCGTAGGATGAAAACGAATACGAGGTGGTGAAGCAGCGAGACCTGGATTTTATAAAATGTTTGTCAAAGATACGTACCAAGCATCACTTCAAAAAGGACTATAAAAGATAGATTCACACTCCCTAAGTTCTAAAGTTGGTTGATTTTCAAGGAGAGATATACCTTCGTCCGGACTAATAAGTTCTTCAATAGAAATGAGTCCAGAAGGAAGATTTTGGGTAATGATACTTACTACCCTGGGTGAACCAGGACCACTAGAAACTGGAGAAGCAAATCCTGAGGATGGAGTAGCAGCAGGTTTAGTTTCAGGTTTAGAAATTTCAGGTTCCTCAACTAATTCACTAGTATAAGAAAAACTACTAGTAACTTCAAAAAATGAAATTGGTTCAGAAATATACTCTGTCGCTGGAACGTGATGATCAGGGTGAATAATTAAAGATGATTCTCCGGCCTCTAGTGACCCAACTCTACTTTCACTAGGTGTGACAAGAGCTCTTAGCCCTTCAAGCTGACTTGGTGTATATTCAGGAGGCTGCCCCCGAAGTCTGCGGGATTGTCTCGGTAATTCAGCCACGATTAATTAATTAATTACTTCACACGAAAACAAAGAAAATCTCAAGAAAACCACCTAAAGTCTCTAAAGAACCAATCAATTGAATCACACACCTAACAATCTAAGAGTTCAAACCACACACAAATAGTATTTTTCTGTACCGAAAACACTAGTTGGTGATGAAATCTGACCTCGCATAATTCAATACAGAATGGTGGTTGGAACAGTTACCCCAATAACCTGCTTAATGAAACAGACTGGCACAAGTTTCTCCACAAAACCTTCTCAAGTGAAGATAACCCCCTAGAGAGTCCAAGTGAGTCTAGTCGACGTCTGCTCTAGGTACAGTGGGATCTTCCCTCCACCGTCACCTTAGGAAAGAATCCTATAGATTATGGCCACTAAGGTTACCAACGGAAACAAAATATACCTGAGGGAACAGTCTACGATCCAATATGCATGCAAGGGCAGAGTAACAAAGCTCAATCCCCTTGAAGGCTCCTTGACATAATCCAAGGTTTACCAACAAGTGACCCTAGGCTCCTCGACAATGGTCTATCTGAGGTTTACCATTTTCAATACGTGAATATCTGCTATCGTTCCTAATGAAGAAGGATTTATTACCTCACTGGTTCAGATATGATCTCGTGCTTGACTCCTTTAAGAGGAGCTTCCCAGAGCATACATGTAAGAATTTGAATTTTTCCTACCGCAAGATCGACTACTTGTTTGTTTCAACTATCTTGGAGAGTTAATCACTCCCTACTCCAAGATACTAGCCTAAGCGATGTTGGTGATCAGAGCCCTAGAAATAAAAAGATCGCTAGATGAATTTTAATTAAGCGTTTATTTTATTGGTTGTTTCTTAAGTCAAAAGGTATGGAGATGAAACTTTGTGGTGTGAAGAATCGACTCCAAAAAACACTAAAAATGAATCTCTAGCTAAAGGAAGAGTTGAAAATGCAATTTCTTGAAAAACAAAACTTCCCTTCAACATATAACTGAAAAGAAAACTTTTTGTCTTTTTCAAAACACTCAGAACGAAGCTACTAATTATGCTCACAAAATAAATCCCTTTTCTTTTCAACACTCAAAGCTACATAAAGCAATTTTTTCAAAAGAGAAACTAAAATTTCTAGAAAACACACTCAAAACTATGAAAAATCTAATCTTGAGATCTAACTTTTGAAAACTAATTGAATTCAGTTTGAATCATGGAATTCAGTTTAAATGGTTGTATTCACTGTTTTCAGGGTTCTGCTTCAAATTTTCCCCCTTTTTAATGTATTTATCTTTTGTTTGAGTCTTTTCACTAAATTCTGCAGCTTTTGTTGTTACTTTCTCAACCTCTTAATTTTTATTTCTTCTTTCTGGGAGGAACAACTATTTCACTAACCGTTTCTGCTCTTACCGAGCTCGGTTTCTCATTTGGGTTTTGTTCTCCTAGTGCTGTGTCTTTACCCTGACTATTTTCTATTTCCTCCGTTTGGCCCACATCTTCTATTTTAAATTGACCTGACTAGGTTCTTTTGGAAGGGTATCCCTAGTTTGGTCCACCTCTTCCTGAGTTTCTTCTGCCCTTGTTTCTACTTCACCAATTATTTCTTCTGATATACTCAGATTATGGGCAGAGCTTTCTTCCAATTGTGTTTCTTTAATAATGAGGTTGATTGGAATTTGAGCTATATATATTCACTCATATTGGTCAAAATATAGGTCAATTCAACATCATGAAGTAAATCTTGTGGTGGGCTTGTGCTGGGAGTTAAGGGAAGTTTTTTTTCATCCTTCTCCTCTTCACGAGCATGCTCTGTTTCTTCCTCAAGTTCTAACTCTAGGTTCTTCCGTAGGGGTATCCCTAGTTTGGTCCACCTCTTCCTCAGTGGCTTTTGCCCCTGTTTCTGCTTCACCAATTATTTATTTTGATATACTCTGATTGTGGGCAGAGTTTTCTTCCGGTTATGCTGCTTCAATAATGAGGTTGAGTGGAATTTCGGGCTATATATATTCACTCATATTGGTCAAAATCTAGGCCAATTCAACATCATGAAGTAAATCTTGTGGTGGACTTGTGCTGGGAGTTAAGGGAAGTTTTGTTTCATCCTTCTCCTCTTCACTAGCATGCTTTGTTTCCTCCTCAAGTTCTAACTCTAGGTTATCTCTTCCTTCCAACTGTAAAGGTTGCTCGTTTTTAGGGCTAGATAATCCTAAGGGTTGGTTGTTTCTACCCAAAATACTTTCAGTTGTTCCCTAACTTGTCTTGGCATAGCGTCTATGCTTTTGTGGTCTATTTGTTGTCTTGGTAGTCCTTTTCCTTTTTGGGGCAGGTAAGGCTAACCCCTTGTCTATAGTAGACACTAATTCTTCCCAACTGGTTTGCTATTGGGCTAGATTGTAGCTTCCTATCAACCTAATTAAAAATGACAACTTACAATAGTCTCTATATGCCGAGATTTATTTATGCTTTGAGTAGCGTCATGCAACAAGAATTTCAAATATGCAGGCAAGTTTATAGAAGATTTTTGTTTTAAAACTGCTAATAATTTAAGGTGGTGTGGTCTTACCACATCTTTTCTTCCATCACATGTGATATAGCTCTAAACAATTCTAGCTAGCTCTAACCATGGTTCTCCCAGAGATGAAGGTTGAACTCCTTTGCCTTTGACAATCAAGTTTTGTCCCTCATCCCGAAAGGCAGCAATGGCGTCTTGTAGCCTCAATTTTTTATGCATCCATATGGGTCCGACTACTGGTAATATAGAAACCTCCACTATTACTACATCCGTTACTGTCATTCACCTTCCTCTTATTATAGAATGATCATCCTGCAAATTCTATTAAAATTCGATAGCCATGGTTAACAAAATTTGCAGGATGATCATTCTATAATAAGAGGAAGGTGAATGACAGTAACGGATGTAGTAATAGTGGAGGTGTCTAGATTACCAGTAGTCGGACCCATATGGACGCATAAAAAATTGAGGCTACAAGACGCCATTGCTGCCTTTCGGGATGAGGGATAGAACTTGATTGTCAAAGGCAAAGGAGTTCAACCTTCATCTCTGGGAGAACCATGGGTAGAGCTGGCTAGAATTGTTTAGAGCTATATCACATGTGATGGAAGAAAAGATGTGGTAAGACCACACCACCTTAAATTATTAGCAGTTTTAAAACAAAAATCTTCTGTAAACTTACCTGCATATTTGAAATTCTTGTTGCATGACGCTACTCAAAGCATAAAGAAATCTCGGCATATAGAGACTATTGTAAGTCGTCATTTTTAATTAGGTTGATAGGAAGCTACAATCTAGCCCAATAGCAAACCAGTTGGGAAGAATTAGTGTCTACTATAGACAAGGGGTTAGCCTTACCTGCCCCAAAAAGGAAAAGGACTACCAACTCAACAAATAGACCACAAAAGCATAGACGCTATGCCAAGACAAGTCAGGGAACAACTTAAAGTCTTTTGGGTAGAAACAGCCAACCCTTAGAATTATCTAGCCCTAAAAATGAGCAACCTTTATAGCTAGAAGGAAGAGATAACCTAGAGTTAAAACTTGAGGAGGAAACAAAGCATGCTAGTGAAGAGGAGAAGGATGAAACAAAACTTCTGTTAACTCCCAGCACAAGTCCACCACAAGATTTACTTCATGATGTTGAATTGGCCTAGATTTTGACCAATATGAGTGAATATATATAGCCTGAAATTCCACTCAACCTCATTATTGAAGCAACATAATCGGAAGAAAACTCTGCCCACAATCAGAGTATATCAAAAGAAATAATTGGTGAAGCAGAAACAGGGGCAGAAGCCACTGAGGAAGAGGTGGACCAAACTAGGGATACCCCTCCGGAAGAACGTAGAGTTAGAACTTGAGGAGGAAACAGAGCATGCTCGTGAAGAGGAGAAGGATGAAACAAAACTCCCCTTAACTCCCAGCACAAGCCCACCACAAGATTTACTTCATGATGTTGAATTGGCCTAGATTTTGACCAATATGAGTGAATATATATAGCTCAAAATTCCAATCAACCTCATTATTGAAGAAACACAATCGGAAGAAAACTCTACCCATAATCGAAGTATATCAGAAGAAATAATTGGTGAAGCAAAAACAAGGGTAGAAGCAACTCAGGAAGAGGTGGACCAAACTAGGGATAGCCCTCCAGAAGAACCTAGTCAGGTCAATTTAAAATAGAAGATGTGGGCCAAACGGAGGAAATAGAAAACAATAATGGTAAAGACACAACGCTTGGAGAACAAAACCCAAATGAGCAACTGAGCTCGGTAAGAGCAGAAACGGTTAGTGAAATAGTTGTTCCTCCCAGAAAGAAGAAAATAAAAATTAAGAGGTTGAGAAAGTAACAACAAAAGCTGCAAAATTTAGTGAAAAGACTCAAACAAAAGATAAATACATTAAAAAGGGGGAAAATTTCAAGCAGAACCTCAAAAACAGTGAATACAACCATTTAAACTTAATTCCATGATACAAGCGTTACTAGCACTCAAATTGAGCCCATATTCATTCAAAATGATAAGGAACATCATGCAACCATTACAGAAGTGGCTGCCCAAATAGAGAATGTACATTTTTGTAATGTAGCTATTCAAACGAAGGCAATATACTCCAATAGTGTGGCCACCCAAATAGAAAGGTTGATTGTCCATAATAAAAGAATGCAGACTTTGAGAATTGCATCCCATGATAAGAGTATTCAGACTATAGGTCCTCAGTCTCATAATAAGAACACCCAAACAGATATCCAAGCCAAAGATGTTTTGATATGCAATGATCCTGGTATAACAAATCTTCAAGAGAATCTAGCATAGGCTTGGCTGACCATAGAAAGGCTTGAGGAAGAGATTGTTCCCCAACAAAGGTACCAAGAATTATAGAGGCAATTGCGGGATATCAATGCATTGAAAAGCGAGGCCTTCGAGAAATGTTGGAGGGCAAAAGAAAGAACTGAGAAAATAAAGATCAGACTAGAGGCAGTCATGCATCAAAGGGATACTCTCTGTTCCCTATACATAGATGTTTTAGCATGCAGGTCCCCTACCAAGAACTATGCTTTATTTTTGTTCAAAAGGTATTTACAGTAAAAAATTAAGGCTGCCAGGGCAAGAAAATCCATAGAACTGAAAACTGTGGAAGATTTCATAGACTGTTGTAAACACCATGGAGTGAAAGCTCAATGATTACTATCTGAGTTTTATTTGCATAATTTTGTATTGGAAGAAGAAATGGAGAGGAATCCCATCCCTTTTCTGGGGGATATACAATTTCAAGCTTTCATTTCATTTGTTGTCAACCAATTGAAATGGTTCAAAGCCCATAATACTTTCCAGAGGCAGGAAAATGGTTGGACCTTTGGGTTAGGGGTGAATCGAAAAACTCACTGCAAATGCTGGCCAAACAAAAAAGTTTGATGTGAAAGGAAGGATTAATCTAGGTATTGGGGCCCATTCACAAAGAAATTGTCCAGTAAGGGGTAGAGTATTTTCTCTCTATCAAAGAAAACTCCTTGCCAGCAGATAAATTTAGATGGATAGTTTCCAATCGTAATGTGGAGGACATAGAACTATTCAACTATAAAAACTTTAAATTTGTTGTAGATTGCTTTGTCAATTATAGAAACCCCATCTTGAGGGAAGGCCCATATTGGCTAGGTTGTTGATTTCATAGTCATATTGTCTAGTATCCTATAGAACACTATAAAGCTATATATGAATTACCTGAAGGATTGAAACCTTGGCCAAGAATCATGGGTTCAGGCCACTTCATGACAATCCTTCTCCACCCTATTCCTTGACTACTCTACATACAAACTATATGGTTTTCATTAGGACATGAAAAAGGGTAAGAAGGGGAGTATGTTGAGTCATGGAAAAGGTATATATATATATTATATATTATTTATTTCATTATCCTTTTCTTTAGTTATATCCCTTCTACATCCTAAAGTGTTAATATAACAAAGGATTATTGTAAAAATAAGGAAATTATATATCATCAAAATTTGGCTAATTGTTATCACTCCTTATACAGGAAAAGGATGAAATGGAACAACTTTTGTTCCCTAGCCAGGAAACAGCATACAGGAAACAAGCCAAGGATGGAGCACGCAGTTATGGATAAGAACAAAGGAGATCACAACATCAGCGCAAGGAAATAAAGTTAACTGAAGATGGAAGATTGCGCAAATCCCTTAGGATCTCTTGATCCTGAGGAATCATTGTTACTATTTTACCCTTCTTACCACTTGGCCATTATAAAAGGCAATGATTGTAAAATGAACGGGATGGAAGATTATTAAAAAATTACTGATGTATTTTTACTTTGATCATCAACTCTCGTTGTTGAAATGGAATATGAAATAGCTCTAATTATTTTTCAAATGATTAATATATAATACAGTTGCTATTCCTTCTCTCATACTGAAGTAATTTGGTGGTGTTCACTGATGACTAGGGGCCCGACCCTAGTGGATTCACTTGCTTTTCCTGTATCATTATTTTATGATTTCTTCTGTGTGATGGTTTGGTTTGATTTCCATTTATCTCATCGCTTTTCTATTTCATATTCTTAGACTTAATGTAATTACTCTATTTTACATGCTACAAAAGTATTGGTTCAAGTTGGTTCAAGTTGTTAGTCAATTACCTATTTTAGTATTTCCTTATCATGATTTCCTATTTAGTCATTTGAGTTCAGCGTTCTATTTCCAATCTAGTAATTTAGTTCAACATGCTATCTTGAGATTCTCCACTGTAAAGAGCATTGACTACTATTGTCTATGCTCTCAGACCGAGATCCCTATTGTTCAGATTAGACAATACTTTTGGAATATCAATCAGTTAAAAGGAAAATGAGTTATTGTTACTTTATTCTTGACTGATACTTGAATGAATGTTTGGTTTGGTTTCGATTAGCAAGTTAAGCTTTATTTTAATTGTAATTTGAGTTCACTAGCTGCATCCATTTACTCTTGTATTTGAGAGCACTATACTGCAATTTAGAAACATTACTCTTGAGTAAATAGCTGCCACAAACTGTGTACACTCTTGAAATAGAAAGTCTTGCCCAGATTGATAACTAATGTGAAGATAATTAGGAGTTAAAAAGACACCTTTTATACCTCAACACACAACTCCCCGATACATAGTGGAAATCAAAAAACTCATCTATATGCCTCACATGAAGTATCACTAGATGAATCTCCCATATCGTCCCCAAGGAGGGAAATCCTATCAGAAAATATATGTTTTGGATCGTGATCTTGATCCTATGCACTTTTACTACAAAGCCCTCCTAATCTAGGTCCCAAAAACTCACTATCCTTGATAACAAGCTTTCACCATCCCTCATCACGGGGTTCTCTAAGAACTTCAACATGCCATATCATGGCAACACCCCTCTCACTACTTGATTCCCTTGAATCTCAGCATGGAGGGACTCTGAATCTCATTCTTGTCATGATACCTTCAGCTCTACCATACCTGAAAATTACCATTATGTTTTTCAGTTCAGAGTCAAAGGCATGCATGTCCAGTACCTAGCTTCAGCTTACAAGAGACCACCAGTCCTTCTAATCCTCTCAGCCCACAACTTAGTTTTTACCCTCAAAAATATGATAGACACACTTGTGGTCCCAGTCTTTTTATTCTAGAACATAGAATAGGCCACCAAAAGTGCATTGTGACTATGAGGCTGAGCAGCGCCCCCCCCCCCCCCCCCCCCCCCCCAACACCCTCATAGAGAATTGAAGCCCTATTCTAAAAGTCTAATCTACAAAAAATGATGAGTAATGTTAGGCCACCTACCTCAAACATGCAGATCCTGATTCCTATAGTCATTTTTTCTACTATGATCTCCACAATATTTAGGGTTTTCTCCTCCTCTCCAAATTCTCCACAACTCACTATGCAAATGAATTGGACTTGGGAGAAAAAGGCCATTTTATAGGAAAAAACCCTAGTTTTTCCATTGCCCATTGCAGCCAAACCATATTTGATGAACTATCAGCACCATTGGAAATCTCTCACTAAATTATCTAATGGGTATATCTTTAGTTTTAGTAATTTTCCACTTCACCGGGAAGCCATTTTTCCATCAAGTCTCACTTTTCTACCTTTTAAAACTGAATTTCATCATTTGACCCACTCGTTGGTTGACTCACATGTCGATTTTTGTCATGAGTAACCAAAATTTACTCATGTTTTCATGGTCCTATCCAGGCCTCCCCCACGTGGCAGCATCATCGAGTCACCCTTGTTCAGAGAATCAGAGATGAGTCAACTTTGTATTTATGGAGTCTGTTCTAAGTCTTCTTCTGTCTCGTTATAGTGTTTCATACCTCGTCATGTAAAATCCCTCCAATTTTATTGATATTTGGCCTGCAGCTCTACTGCTTCATCTTTGTCGAACCCTTGTTTTAGTTACTGACCATCCCCTATGAAATGGAGTCAGTCGCTACTAGGTCAACCATACTTATTATGATCTGACAAGGGAAGTCATTAGTCTTCAACACATCTTCTTTCATTCCATCATCATACCTGGTGTCATTCCATCAATCACTTTACTCTTATCCCTCGTGCCTTTGTTAAGGATTTCTTATTGCCTTAACTCTGGTGGGGCCTCTTCTATTGACCTCAACACATTTATTCTAGAAGATTGGTGTAAAGGGTGGTGTACCTTGGTTCCAGCTTCCATATTTGTTCGGTTCCTCAAATCAAGAAAAGGGACTCATCATTGACCTTTGACTTGGTTGTTTCTCACGTGCTCGACGCCATCTCCTTCTTGCACACTTCAGATTTGTACACTTGACAGTTCAATGATCAAGAAGATTGTTCTAATGATTTCTGAGTGTGTGTGAGATGTTTCAGACCTCATGTGGGGGTATCCCTTCAGGTATCCCCCCACATGCCCAGGTGACCATAGATTTTGATCCAACCTCAGATGCAGTTCCACATATTTGATGGGTTCAGTTTTCGCCGCCTGTAGTGCCCACAATACGCATGCCTCCTTCAGATGATCCATTCAGATCTTCAAAGCCCCTTCCTATTCATTAGGGCTTCTTTGGTTATGATCCCACCTCACCATGTTAGCTTGAGGGGTATTATGTCCCATGTACTAAGATGTTATTGTATTCAGTCTTGGCCTATTTTTTTCCAGGCGCATTATGTATATGGGATCCATTCTATTATTCGTTGGCCCATTGATGCCAATGTATCATGTCTCATGTATCATGTACTTTGTAGCTCAATCCCATATTGTTGACTCATCATTACTATTTGTACACAATTATCTTGGTGAGTATGGGTATGCCTCCCTCACCTCATTTGAGTTCATGTACTCCGACATAAAAGGATACTTCTATTAGTTTATTAGGCCTCTCGCCCTTCATTTTTGTCTGTCCTTGTATTGCTTCAGTTATTTATCTGTCTCTTTGACTCCCCTTGTGGTTTATGATGGAAGTTTAACCTACAACGTGTTTTAGTCATATGATTTGATTCTAACACTCATACATGTGGGGGAAATATGTTATCACTAAAAAAATGATCACCTAGCCATTTCTAACTAGGTGGATCAAAATACACCATGTAGGATTAATTTTACAATAGTAAAATCACTTTCACTGTGGAAAATAATTTAGTAAACCACAATTGTTAAATTATTTTCTGATTTAAATAAAAAAAGCCATGAGAATAATTAGATAAATCATTATTTATTTAATTTTCTCCAGAAATAATTATTAAATAATTATTTAAATAATTATTCCTTGTTACATTTGACTAAATCCCCTAGGAATAACTAAATAAATTACTATTTATTTAATATTCCTTATTTCTATTATTGGAATAATTATTAAATCACTATTTAATAATTATTTCAATTTCACGCTATTCTTAATTCTCGCAAAATAATTAATAAATCATTTTTATTTGTTAATTATTTCTAAATAAGGATATTTAACCCTTTTAAATAACGTTTCCCCCTCCAATAAATATAATAAAGTATTCCGAGTGGTTAGAGCTTGATTTGGTTAATATTATTTTATTATTCTCCATTTTCGAGATTAACTCAATAATTTGTTATAAATAGGAGGTTTTTTCATTCATATTTCACCACGATCATAATGGTCGTCACCATTATCATACTTTTTATTTTGAGCTCCCATCTGAGTTCTCCACATTTTTGTCTGGGTTTTTCACATATTGGGAGAGAAGATCATCTTCTGAAGCATCAAGGACATCAAAGGAACCATCACATAGAGGGGGACTTACAGACCCTTTTGTAAATATCCTTCACTGGGTGTTTTCAATATAGAATTTATTCAATTAAAGTCTTTCCATTTGGGTTATTGCCTTAGATATTTTTACTGCTTCTTTCTCTTTTGGATCGTCTACACTTTTGTTGTAGGTTTGAAATATTATTGTAGATCTGAATCACAAGCATCCATAATCTTGTTGTTAGGGTCACTTGCCACTTACTGACTTAAGTGAAGTGTTTTTGGTATAGCTTCCAAGAAATTTCACACTAACACCTTCCAAGTCATGGTGAATTCTTGTGATAAGAAAATATATCACATTTTTATAAATGAAGGTGCTTCTATTAGCATTCTATCCTTGATTTCATAGAAAGCTTTTGGTTCCCCTTGAATTGTTTCCATTACTCTTAATCTGTTGGTTTTTAACAAAATAACTAGTGAACCTTTAGGGATCCTTCCTCAACTTTCTATTACCTTAGAAGGAAAGAGTGTTTGTATTGATGTTATGGTAGTTCAAGGCCCTTGAATTTCAATTTTCTCCTTGGGAAAGACTATGTTTATGCCATGAAGGTTTTCATGTCCACACTCTTTCGAGTGATGTCTTTCCTACATGATGGAAAAATTTTGACTATTGACGAGCTTTCATTCATTGGTCTTGATTTAGCTACCAACCATCCAACTTAACTAAACATTCCTAATATGCAAATGGTATCCCCCTCGACATAGGTTAATTATGTGGACACCTATTCCATCCCTTAATCTACCAATGAAGAAGAGCCTCTCACTATTTTCTCGACTTCGTTTATCCTAGATGTAGTAGGTTATATGGTAAATTATTTATTGGAAGCATTGGAGCCTAATCTTCCTACATGTATTGGATATTTTTATATGAATTCCTTCTAGGGCATTTTCATTCCATCTGATTAAAACCTCTTGGATGCCATGATCAAGCCCTTGATATGTATTCCTTCGAGAGCCTTGGCCTCTTGGGAACCATGACCAAGGTAAATAGTACCATGAGCATGGTTCTTTTAATGTTTCAAGCTCGTTAAAAAATGAAATAGTTCACCACAAGCATAGTTTCTTCTATGTTTCAATAACACATAAAAATGAAACAAACCTTTGAGCATAGTTCTTTTACTATGTCAATCCCATTAAAAAATGAAATAAATCTCCTCCAGTTGACTTGAACCTTTGACTAGATCTCGTAAATTTTGATTTCAGTTGTTTTTACTTGATCTTTTAGATGAACCTTCATTTCATCTACTTATATCACATGATCCTCTTCCTTCCTTCCTGGTGAACATATTCCTATAAGTAACCAACAATCTATCTAAGTCCATCAGAAGAGTTGGTGACCAAAACGAAGTTAGGGGGGGCATGCCTCAACCATTATGCTAGGGGTAATGTACTTATCTCAAGCATAGTTTTTCTTTATTTCAAGCTTGTGTAAAAATGAAACCACTCTCAAGCATAGTTTTCTCTGTTTTAGGCTTGCATAAAAAATGAAACCTATTATAAACTTAGTATTTGTTCTTTTTCTTGCTCGTAAATACATGAGAATACATTATTGAGCTTAACATTTGTTCCTTCTCATGCTTGTAAATACATGAGAATAAGTTATTGAGCATACCTTTATCACTTTTCCGGGCTTGCTAAAACGTGGCTAAAAATTACAAAAAAATAACCCCCCAAAGTCCTCTTTAAGCTCTTCTCATAGTCCCAAAATATGAAATTATTATTGAGCACTTGTTTTTTTTTGCACTCGTAAAAGTATATGAAAGGATGTTTGCCTAGTATAAGTTTACCCCTTTTACGGACTAAGTTGATTATTTGCGAAAAATGAATATTTTTATCACAAAAAATTTATCATGAAGACATAATTTACTAGATGGATCGAATTATACCATGTGGGGCCAATTTACCATAGTAAAATTGCTTTCATTATGAGAAATTACTTAATAAACCACATTTGTTAAGTCATTTATAATTAAACCCATGAAGAATAATTAAATGAATCACTATTTATTTAATTATCTTCTAAGAATAATTAATTAAACCATTGTTTAATTAATATTCCTTGTCACATTTGACCCAATTATGAGAAATAAATAGATAAATCATTAATTATCTTATTTTTCTCTAGGAATAATTAATTAATCACTAATTTTTTATTATTCTTTGTCGAGTTTGACTAAATCCTTTAGGAATAATTAAATAAATCAGTATTTTTTTATTATTCCTTTAGCATATTTCTTGAGATGATAAATAAATCATTTATTTATGTTGCCTTAGTGGGGCCTAACCCAGGTTTAGAAATAATTTAGCCAAGCAAATCCCAGTACTACTAGCCCTTTCGACAACAGTCCGCAGAGTGCTGACTGAAGTCTCACCCGAAGTAGTATCGGAGGGTGCTAGAACTAGGTTTCCACACCCTTGGGATGTCTAATGGAATTCTAGAGGTTTGCAGTCTGACCAGTTGCTACGTGCACTTGTGATCCCTTCACGACCTATGGTGCGGCTTCCGCACAGCCCTACTCAGGTGCGACCAGTTTAATACCCAGGTTCCTTGCTATTTAAAAAATTACTTAACTAGTGCGTGTGAGAGTTATATTTATTACAACATATATCAGTGCACGCAATACATAAACGAATATAAACATAAAGAAGATAATGCACAATAGTTACACAGAATTAAGATAAACTTCTCTTTGTTATCTTTATGTCCCAATTACATGACTCGACTCTGCCCTATGCACTTAGCTGCAAGGGTCCATGGACTCAGCTGTGGACTCTACTAGGCCTTTGTGCACTCTGCTATAGAGCCTCTTCCTACCACAACAACTGAAGACACTTAGAACTCTACTCTAAGCTTGAACCATTCCTTTTTTCTTCTCTCTTCATCGCTATTTTTACAACTTAGAGTGTCACTCTATTTATACAATCCCATGGTCTGCGAATCATGGGTCGACCAAATTTACAGTAACTTACAATGAAATGTTTAGGGTGGACGACCCTATGACTCAATTGTACACTTTGCACTCTGCACCCACAATTTGCGGAGTTTTACAACATCTTTGAGCAAAACTTGGGCTTTGAGCCCCAAAACCTGAGATGGGGGGATTCCATACCCAACAGGCCCCCAACACAATCATTGTGACTCATCCCAAGTCACTCTACTGGTGTGGTGATCATGGCACAGAGCCCCTCCAACCGTTCCTGCACTTCCTGGATGTCCGCGATGCACTGTTCTGCAGTATGTTGGATCTGCTACATTCCTGCTTCTGAATCATCCATGTCTGACTCATGTCTCTTCTTGGGTACTAGCTTCTAGTTCTTGTGTTTATAGTATCACACCCTTGTCTAGCTCCTCGGGCTAAGACTATGCTTCAGCTAGTTAGTCAGAGAGTTGGCCCACCCGTGTAGGGTTTCAAGCAATTTCCATTGACTTTGCCTAGGAAGGGTTCTCCATTGAGTTTGACTAGTTGGACCGCTAATAAGCCTCATAAATGGGTAATTATATGGGCTCATTTTACCTCCTAACCTAGTCAAATAAACCATTCTCTTAGCTTATTACATGATCTTTTGATTATATTTCTGCTTATAGAGTGATTTGAGTTAGTTATGATGCCATGTGGTCTAACATGTGTTTAATGTAGATTATTGATGAATTTTGGGGTCAAAGTTAGAGATCCAGTGGACAAATGGTAGCAATAACTTGAAGTGGACAAGGGAGAGGACTTATAGGAGGGAATCCCCCTCATTTATTACTCCTCACTTCGAATTCCCCTTCATTCAGCTCAGAGTACAAGCATCCAAGTCATGCACTAGAAGGCAGCTGAGCAAGTGGAGGATGACTGATGATCATCTTGAGTTTTGGGAGCCAAGCCTCCCTGATTTTTAGGAAGTTGTTGGTAGCTTCAATTATATAAGTAGAGAGGCCTAGGGCCTCACTAGGGTTGGATTTTCGTTGTATTTTTTCTTATGTAAACTCTGCTCAACTTCGAGCTTATTATTTTCGTGATAGTTTCATGTAATCTTCTGGATTTAAGACATATGTGGTTTATATCTTTTGACTTAGTTACCGGAGAATCCGCATTAAAAACCATTTTCTGTCAACGTTTCAAATCTGAATCGGGATCCATCTTCAGGACTTCTTGAATGATGATATCATAAGAGCTTAATTGAAGGATTTAAATAGTTATGAGGAGAGAAGATTTAAGGATCAACTGAATGTTGTCTTGTTTTAATTGTGGATTTTTGAATAAATTTATTCAACTAATAAATAAATAAATAACTAAATTTATTCAAAAATCTACAATTAAAAAAAGTTGACATTCAGCTGATCCTTAAATCTACTCTCCTCATATCTATTTAAATCCTTCAATTAAGCACTTCTGATATCATCATTCAATAAGTCCTAATGATGGAACTCGTTTGGGATTTAAAACGTTGATGAAAAATGGTTTTTACTGTGGATTCTCCAGTAACTAGTTCCTGTAATCTTGTTATTGTTTTTGAAATAAAGATGGAATCCTTTTTAATTAACAATGAGTTACCTCAGAGGGTTGAAGCTCTTGGGTTAGGGCCCAATCCAGGCAGCCAAGCTCCTCTTCACTTAAATTGTATGTTTTATTTCAGTTTGTAAATTAGCTTATTGTTAGATGTATTTCTTTCATGGTTAAGAATAGGCTTCTTTTGATGATTCAGTAGTTTGCTTCCATTTGTGATTTCTATAGTAGGTTAAGAAGTGATAAATAAAAGATTCAAAAGGATAGAAACAATGCCTGGGTCTCTCTTCCTCCCTTTGGGACCATGATTTGAGGCAAAGACCCTCTTGCTACCCCAAAAACACAAATTTTCCCCATTCATAGGACTTCTAGTGTTTACAACTTTTTAGTTGGTTAATATTCTAGTTTGCTTTGCTTCATAACTTCTTCATCATGCTCACTTATTTATTTACAATAGTCTTCTTCCATATTTTCCTTTCTTGCAACATTCCTCGACATTTACTTTCATAGATCATAGTTTAGACTATTTTGAAGCAAAACTCTATTTTTCTAGATGCACTTCTTTCATTGCTTGCTTGATCTTATTTGTTGACTGTTAGTTGTTTATGTAATAGAACTCTTCTAGTAGTAGGCTATCCTAGTATCCATTCCATCCTTGATCTAATCCATGCCCTACAATTCGCCCAAGTCTCCCCTCAATTATGCCTTAGTTTCCTGCATTTTCCATAGAATTTCTTCCTCTCTCCTTAAGCAAATCCAATCATATTTCTCTCTCTTAATGATTCTTGGTGGACCCTAGGTGCCCTAGCACCTCATTCCAGCCCTCATCCACCTTTTCCACCCACTCTCACATCCTCAAAATAGCCAAATTTGCTCTCGGCCTCCTCTTGCAAGCCTCCTATAGAACGTTGTTTTTCCTCCTGTAGATTTCCTGTGTCCTCCTGTAGATTTTCCTGTAGGCTTTCTTTTGAAGGCTGAGTGTGGTAAAAGCCTCCAAAAGACCACCTGAGACCTCCTAGGACCCAACCACAGCATCCTACATCCTCTAAAGTCCCAAAACTTCCCTTCAACATCACCTATTCGTTGCCACATTCACACACAATAAATGATATGCATGTCAAATTCACATAAAAATACATAAAAATCCAAAAAGATGTTTTTGCTCATTTACTTCTAGAAATAACTTACTTAGATGTTGTTTACTTCTTTGAATAGATAATGGTATTCTTTTCATGGTTTCCATAATGCTTTCTACAAAAGTAGGATTAGTTGGTTAATTAAGATTTACTTGGTTTTCATTACATTTCAATATTTCTCCTTTTTGTAGTTAGAGTAGTATTTGTAGAGTAGTCTTTCTCTCCTTTCATCACATATAGAGTTTCTTCTAGAATCCATAGACGTTGGCTTGAGCTCCTAGTGATCTTGTGCCATCTCACCAAGTGACAACCTCCAATAAGAACTAGTACTTCTGCATACAGCACCATCACTTCCAAGTTTGTTACAAACTACCAGGTTGATAAGAGTAAAGCAGGTAGCCTAGGAGTTGTAGCATTATTGCTGCAATACTGGTGCTCACCATCTTTTTGGCGCCGTTGCTAAGGAAGCTTCAGAGTATTCTGTGATTATTGCTTTCCTCTATTTTCTATTGCAACATTCTACTAATAGTTTATTTCAGCAAAAGTAGTGATCCAGGTGGATGTTGGTGGCCACCCACCTATCCAATTTGGACCCCCGCAACTATCTCTTTCGGTTTTTCAGTTTCTGTAATTGTAGCACAATTTACTATTTTTAGCAGTTTTTTGGATCCTGAACTTCCGGAGCCATTTTGAGGCCCTAAACGACGTTTTTTTCGGAAATCTGGGGGCAACATGGGTCCATGGACTGATGTTTCCCTTCCCAAAGTGGTAGTTCTCGGATAGATCTTTCTAAACGAGCTATCATACACGTCAAACGGAGATCATATGCCAAAGTTACGACCCTGGGAAATTGATGTACCAATTTACCCAAACGGGGCCCACAATTTGGCGTTTCATCTTCTAGGGGTAGGTTTTGGAATGTGAAGGGTTTTCCATTGTTTCTCAACAATAAATAGGCCTTTGAGCCTCATTGTAAGATAGTTCGGAATAGTTCAGAGGCATGTAACCGCACATCTCTTCTCAGAGATAAGCTACCATCGCCCTAGCTGGTTTATTTCCAATTCTGGTTGTAAGCATATTTCGGTATTTTCCATTAATGAAATGAAGTATTATTTCCGCTGCATCTCTTTACTTATGGTTATCACATCTCTGTATTTATGGTTATCTCTGTAATCTACTGCGTTCCTGTTTAAATCCGAATCAAGTAGAGTAGTCCTTCTTTTCCTTCAGTTCTACATTTCCTTGCTTTCCTTTTCAATTTTGCAATTTTCATTTCTGCAAGAGTAGACTAGTCATTCTTTTCCTCCAGTTTTGCATTTCCATGCTTTCCTCTTCAATTCTGCAAATTTCATTTCAAGAAGTTCATTTCAGTTAGTTGCAATTTGTTTTGTTTAATCAATTTCAGTTTTGCAGGTACTTTCAGTGTGGGGAAAAAAGAAACAAAAACCAACTAAAAAGATTTCCTTTAATTCCTTGTAGGAATAGAGATAACTCAGGAAAATTTTTGCCCAACACCCCCACTGCTTCACACAGCCAACCTTCTCTCTTCTTCGGTGGTTGCGATCAAGAAGAACCCTTAGGTGAACAACCAAACACATTTGAAGAACCTATAAGGGAAGAAGAAGAAGAAAACATTCCTTTGGTGCCCATTGTTGAACATAAAAATGCTAGGGGGAATGGAGAGAGAATAGATGGTACCTTTCCCATTCAGGAGACCAATGGGGACACCAGAATGAAGAATATAAGCCCTTCTGCCCTACCTCATTTCCATGATATGAATAGAGAAGATCCTGATACCTTTTTTTTTGAATTTGTTGTTATCTATCGAACCTATGACTATGTAGAAGATGAGAAAAGGTTGAAACTGTTCCTTTCTACTCTCAAGGATGTGGCATTGTGCTAGTTCATGGGATTACTTGGAAATAACATCACAACTTGGGCTCGGATGCAACAAGCCCTTAACAGCAAGTATCAAGACTATTATAGGTCAAAAGATACTAAAGAAGAAATTTTCCGAATGCCCATAGGGAGTGATGAGTCCCTAGAGGACTATGAAGAGAGGTTCCAGCTCAGTTACAAAAGGGTTAGGTGTAGACTTAACCTTGAGTCTCTAAAGCTGGTCCTGCTCAGGGGAATTAGGGAAGATCTGTTAGACACCCTCAATCTATTGGCTGGGGGAGACATCTACCAACTATCCTATGAGGACATAAATACTATTTTTAGAAACCATTCTAGAGTAGCTAGAAAGAAAGATAAGCAGAGTCAACCCATAGTCAGTACCTCTTCCTCTAGCTCATCCATTAAAGGAGAAACTGGAAACATGCTGGAAGACTTCAAGAGTGAGATGCTGCGGAATCTTGCCATGCAAATGGACACCTTACATATCAAAAGGAAACAAGAGGAAGTAAAGAGGGCTTTGGCCATTTTTTGCCCTAGATGCACCAGGAGGCATCCTAGGAATGAATTCCCATTGAACTCTATAGAAGTTTGTTTAGTCTCTGAAGAAAATCATTCTACATACAAGTGCCCTTCCTTACCCAGACTTAAAGTTGTATATCAAGAGGCTGAGGGAGTCATTGAACAATTGTATTATATAAACCAAAGGAGGCTGCATGGACCCAGACCATATTAGCAGGGGATGCAATGAACATCTCAGGCATACTACAACCCCAACCAAGTCACTTCCATACCTTCTTGGGGTCCCCTTGCTCATCCTTCCTGGTCCACACCTCCTCCTTGGTCCTTCACATCTCCATATCATGCCCACCCAGCCACCCATTCATTTCAATCCTATGCTCAGTCACAGCCTCAGTGGAATGCATCTCATTAGGGGGGGAGGCCCCATTACAACTCTCCTCCCTCTCTTTTGCCTCCACCCACCTACCCAACCACAACTGTTACCTCTTGCTCCACCAAATCAACCCCAAATGCTTGCTTAACCAAATCCGAACCTGAACAATAGATAAGCTCAACAAGTGTATAGTGGGGAACCATCATGCTTGGCTTATGCTGTGGAGATTTAGGAAATTAACTTGCAATCTGGGAAAGTTGTCCCAGATATCCAGCCTCCACTCAGGGGGTTTGAGGAAGATAAAGAGGAAAACGAACTTGAAGCAAATCCACCCTTTCCTAAGAGACTATATGCGATAGTCCAACCTACCCCAGAAGAAACTGAACTCCTGGGAGAATTGAAACATTTATCTGTGAAGGTACCACTTCTCCAAGCCATAAAAGATGTGCCTATATACAATAGGTTGATGAAAAAGAAGTGCTTTAGGCATCCACAAAGGCACAAGAGGGATGCCCCAACCATCAATGTCATAGGGCAACAGTCTGACCTGATGTTGGGGTAGGTAATTTGTCCAAAATATCTAGACCCTAGAAGACCAGTAGTTGATATCCATGTCAATGGCACCATGATCCCACACACCTTGATTGATCTAGGAGCTACCATTAATGTGATGACAAAGGAAAAAATGCTCAAGTTCAACCTCCAGGGCTCCTTGAGGAAGACCCCGACCATGCTACAGCTTGCAAACTACTCCACCGTGACCCCTGAGGGGATTGTGGAAGATGTGATGGTCTCCATTGATTCTTGGGAGAATCTTGTTGATTTCTTAGTTCTCCAAGAAAAAGCAAAGCTCACTGGGTATCCTCTCATTCTGGGAAGACCCTAGTTGGCTACTGCCAATGCCTACATCAGCTGTCGAGCTAGGAACATGACCATAAAGAATGGGTATATGTCCAAGCAGTTAATCCTATGCCCTCCTGCCCAACCATTGGTAGAACATGATCTACCTCTCTGGTTGGAGGAGGAAGGTGAGGATGAAGTTTATTCTGCAACACTTTGTAGATTAGAAACACCATGGGGGGGAACCGCGGGATGAGGACGATATGATCGAAAATTTGATTCAGAATCCACCTCCCAGTGTATCACCATTAGAAGACATAGTCAGAGAAACCCAAAAAAACCCCTCAACTAATCTCTGTGTGGTTGATCCTACTCGTCCCTATGTCAAAAATATAGAGTTCGGCCTAAAAAGAACATTGAAAATCAATCCATCCCTTTCTACTTCCCAGGAGAAGGAGTTGTGTAGCCTGCTGAGAAAACACTTAGATTGCTTTGCCTGTTGTTATAAGGAGATGAAGGGAGTGCACCCTTCATTATGTACTCATCATATATACATCAAGGAAGATTGCAAGCCAGTCAGGTAGCCTCAAAGGAGGATGAATCCAACACTTAAATAAATTGTTAAGGAAGAACTATAGAAATTGCTTGATGCAGGATTCATCTATCCCATCTCTAACAATGAATGGGTCTCTCCTTTGGTGCTAGTGCCAAAGAAAAATGGTAAGTGGAGAATTTGTGTCGACTATTTGGAATTGAACAAAGCCACTAAAATGACCATTTCCTTTACCTTTCATAGATCAAGTGTTAGATGATCTAGCAGGGAAAAAAATTTTCTCTTTCCTAGATGGTTTTGGTGGGTACAATCAGATTCAAATCAGCTCGGAAGACCAAGATAAGATCACTTTCACTTGTCCTTGGAGTACCTTTGTATACTGGATCCTTCCTTTTGGTTTGTGTAACACTCTAGCCACTTTCCAAAGAGTGGTACTGAGTATATTTTCTGAATTAGTTCATGATGTAGTAGAGATATACATGGATGACTTTACTCCTTATTGCTCTGACTTTTAGGAAGCTTTATCTAACCTAGGAAAAGTTCTAGACAAGTGTATTTAGATGAACCTATCCCTCAGTCTAGAAAAATGTGAATTTCTGATGACTGAAGGGACCATGCTAGGTCATGAAATATCTCAACAAGGATTGCAGGTGGACCCCAACAAAATTTCCATCATCCAAAGGGTCCCACCTCCTCAAAAGGTGAGAGATGTCAGAAGTTTCCTATGCTTAGTTGGGTATTACTGGAGATTCATTAAATATTTCATCAAGCTAGCCTCTCCTTTGATTGGCCTCTTAGGTAAATATGTCGAGTTCATATGGTCAGAAAACTGTCAAGAGGCCCTAGATACCTTGGAGAGAAAGCTCGTGATTGCCCCAATTTTGAGAGGCCCAAACTGGGCCCTACCTTTCCACATTTGCACAGATGCCTTGAACAAAGCAATAGGAGCATCCTTGGGACAAATTGATGAACATTTACCTTATGACATATACTTTATAAGAAAAAACTTGTCAAGGGTAGAGTTAAACTATATGGTGACCGAGAGGGAACTCCTAGCTGACATGCATTCCTTAAACAAATTCAGACATTATATCACATGCTATTAAACTTTTGTGCACATTGATCATGATGAAATTAGATATTTAATGAAAAAACTGGATGTAAATTCTCACATTATTAGATGGTTGCTTTTATTGCAACAGTTTGACTTGACCATTATTGATAAGCCTGGTAAAGAAAATGTTGTTGCTGACTTTTTGTCTAGAGTAAATTTGCCTGGGTGAAGAAGGAATGGTGGATGACAAAATGCTAGATGAACATCTATTTGCTATCTAAGTACTCTATCCATGGTTTGCTGATATAGAAAACTACCTGGTTTCAGCACAGTTTCCACCACACCTGTCCTCAAAGGAGAAGAGCAAGATAGTAAGGAAAAGCGCCCCTTTCACCTAGATTGGGGGTAATATCTTCAAACTTGGCCTAGATCAGATCTTGAGAAGATGTGTCAGGGAGGAGGAAGTCTTTGAAATCCACCTATCCTGTCATGACAAGCCCTGTGGAGGTCATTTTGCAGCAAAAATAATTGCCTTCAAGATACTGCAAGCAGGCTACTATTGGCCCACTCTTCATCAGGATGTGAGGAGATATACTAGCCAGTGTGATTGGTGTCAAAGGATGGGGAATCCTACTCCAAAGGATGAGATGCCCATGCAACCTCAAGTGACCTTTGAGCCATTTGAGAAGTGGAGCATGGAATTTGTGGGTCTTGCCAGCCCTCCTTCAAAGCAGAAACAATACATCATTGTGTGCACCGATTGCCTGACAAAGTGGGCAGAGACAAAAGCAATCAAAGTAGCAACAAAGGAAAAAGTAGCTGAGTTTTTGAGAGAAAACATATTCTACAAGTTTGGGTATCCAAGAAAGTTGGTCACAGATCAAGGCAAACAATTTACTTTCAATTTTATTGAAGACCTGCTCACACATCATAGAATCAAGCATAGGACTTCCACCCCTTACCATCCACAAGGCAATGGGTAGGTGGAGGTCACTAATAGAGCATTAGAAGGGATCTTGACAAAGGTGGTGAGCAACAACAAAAGATAATGGGCAGACAGATTAGTTGAGGCCACTTGGGCCTACAACACAACATGGAAGACCATTACAGGGTTCACACCCTATGAACTAGTCTATGGGAAGAAGGCTTTGTTGTCAATAGAATTTGAATTCAATACCTTAAGGATGGTAGCTCAACTGGACGTAGACCTCAGCCATGCACAGAAAGAAAGATTACTTCAGCTCAATGGATTGGATGAACACAGAATGCAGGCCCTTCTCCATACAAAGGTAGTTCAGCTTCAGAGAAGGAT
The DNA here is from genome assembly GCA_000404065.3 of Pinus taeda. NCBI lineage: Eukaryota > Viridiplantae > Streptophyta > Pinopsida > Pinales > Pinaceae > Pinus > Pinus taeda. The sequence goes on from APFE030113259.1 coordinate 90,798, forward strand.
ATGGCATGATAAAAATATCAAGGAGAAGCAATTCCAAGAGGGAGATTTGGCACTACTCTATGATTCAAGATACAAAGATTTGAAGGGCAATCTAAGGACAATATGGCTAGGTCCCTACACTATGGAGAAATGCAATGACAATGGTTTAGTTCTGATCAGAACCATTAATGATGAAGCCATCCCCATGCTTGTCAATGGACACCAGTTGAAAGTCTACAAGAAACCCCTCTCCAAGTGGAAGTTCAATAAATATCTGAATAAGACAATGATGGTAGTGGAGCATGTCTTAGCCTCCACTTCACCCACTCATTAAAGAAAAAGAAAAAAATAAAAAATAAGGACTCAAGTGAAAACCTCCATGAGGTGCTTGAGTCCCATCATTGGGTTAAAAACCTCTTTTGAGGTGGCCCTATGATGTCAAAAAGAAAAAAGAGAAAAAACAAGATCCCAGGGTGAAAACCTTCCTTGGAGGCTCCTAGGGCAGTCTATTAGGGTGAAAACTTCCTTGAGGCACCCTAGTTGTTTTAAAAAAAAAAAAAAAAAAAAAA